>LPNX010122074.1:531934-580419 GCA_001517045.1 Pseudotsuga menziesii
TCTGTCTAATCTTAGTGAGAAATAAATGGTCATAGGGTTGCCCAAGATAAATTTTTCCAAAGGAGTCTGCCAAGGTTGTATCCTAGGAAAACACCCAGAGCACAAATTTGAGAAAGCTAGTCACGAGAGAACCTCTGCACCCCTCAAGCTGATTCACAGTGATGTTGTTGGCCCATTTCCTCATATGTCCATGAGTTAGGACAAATATGCATTGACCTTTTTTGATGAATTTTCCAGGTATTGTTGGGTTCACTTCATGAAACACAAGTCTGAAGTTTTTGGCCTATTCAAAGTCTTTAAGGCTTTGGTTGAAAACCAGTGTGGAAGGAAACTCAAGGCCCTCAGATCTGACAATGGTGGTGAGTATTTCAAGTCTTATTTTATTAACTATTGTGCAGATGCAGGTATTCAGATGCAGCATTCTATCCCCTACACACCACAGCAAAATGGTGTTGCAGAGAGGAAGAACAGATCACTGAAGGAGATGGCAACATGCATGATGGAGGCCAAAAATTTGCCACCAAAGTACTGGGTCGAAGCTATCAAATGTGTAGCCTATATCTAGAATAGGGTGCCTCGCAAACAGCTTGATGGAATAACTCCCTTCGAAGCATGGAGTGGGCACAAGCCATATGTGACCCATTTCATGATTTTTGGCTCAAAGGCTTGGGCTAGGATTCCAACAGAGAAGAGGAAGGCTTTGCATCCCCAAAGCCAAGAGTTTATTTTTGTGGGACACTCTAAATATTCAAAAGGGTACAAGTTAATAAACTTGAGCACAAACAAATCCTTCATTGAAAGGTGTGTTCAGTTTGAAGAAGAACCCCTTGCAGCAGTGGAAGTTGGTGAAGCCTCTTCACCACCTGAACATCAAGAAGTAAGTAAAGAGTTTGTTGAACATCCTGATTCTGATTTGTCTGATGGAGATGAGTTTATTGTAGACCTAGATAGGCCCACAAGGCCAAAATGGGCAGCCAAGACACTACATGCAGCAGGAGAGCTAGTTGGGGGTCCCAATGACCCAAGGAGGACTAGATCTCAATTTGAGAGTGGTCTATGCATGAAGGATCCTATGTTTTCTAAAAAATGCTATTTGATGGTGGATTCTGATCCTAAAACATATGAAGAAGCAGTAGGATATCCAATATGGCAAACATCCATGAAGGAGGAGTTCAACTCGCTACAGAAGAGCAACACATGGGAGCTAGTGGATCTTCCTCCAGGAAGAAAGTTAGTCCAGTGTAAGTGGGTCTATAAGACCAAGTTTGCTGCTGATGGTTCACCACTAAATTACAAGGCTATATTGGTAGATAAAGGCTATTCACATGTTCATGGTATCAATTACAATGAGACCTTTTCCTCAGTGGTAAAGATGGATTCCATCAGGCTAGCTCTAGCCATTGCAGCCTCAAGGCAATGGGAGGTACATCATATGAATGTAAAGTGTGCCTTCCTGAATGGAGAGCTCACTGAGGAGATATATATGCATCAGCCCCAAGGTTTTGCTACTAACCCTTCTCTTGTGTGCAGGTTGAGAAAGTCATTGTATGGGCTAAAGCAAACCCCCAGGGCTTGGTATGCCAAGATAGATAGCTTCTTGCTATCTCTAAATTTTGTTCGGTGAAAATCAGATCCAAATGTCTATTTGAAGGTAGTTAATGGTTCATTAATGATCATTGTGTTATATTTTGATGACCTCCTCATTACAGGAAGCTCACAGGCTGAGATTGCTTCCTTAAAAGGAGCTATGAACCAGGCTTTCTCCATGACAAATTTGGGGCTCTTAAGTCAATTTTTGGGGCTTGATATCTCTCAAAAAAAATCTGGAATCAAGGTGCACCAGTCCAAATATGCCTTGGATTTTCTGATCAAATTCAGAATGCAATATTGAAAAGCAAGCAAAACTCCTTTCCTTTCAGGAGTGAAGCTGGAGGAAGATGATTATCCACTGATGGTAAACAATACACTGTATAGGCAATTGATTGGATATTTATTGTATCTGACACATACTCAACCTGATCTTTTTTATGCAGTAAGTGTGGCTTCTAGATTCATGGATAACCCTCATGAGATCCATTGGAAAGCAGCCAAAAGGATCCTTAACTTTGTTCAGGGAACAAGGACACATGGGATCCTCTATAAGGCAAAATCTAATCTTGATTTGATTGGATTTACTGACAGTGATTGGGCAGGTGATAGCACAGATAGAAAGTCCACTTCAGGTTATGTGTTCATGCTTGCAGAAGGGCCAATCAGCTGGTCAAGCAAGAAACAGAGTGCCATTGCACTCTCATATACATAAGCTGAGTACAGAGGAGTTGTTAATGCAGCAACTCAGTGTTTATGGTTGCAGGGTTTACTTGGAGAGTGTGCTTTCGAACCTGAGTACTCAACTACCATCTACTGTGATAACTAGAGTACCATTCGAATCTACAAAGATCCAGTTCAGAAGCAGAGAACCAGACACATTGAGATTCACACACACTACATCAGAGAGCTTGTGCATGATGGCACCATTCACCTACTCTTCTGTTCATCTTCAGAACAAGTAGCTGATATCTTCACCAAACCATTTTGTGAGAAAACCTTCAGCAATATCAAATCATTCCTGGGGATTTTTGATCATGCTGTGAAGGCATGAGTGGAGACAAGATTCTACAATTTTGTTTTACAGTCCATGTTTAAGGGAGGATTTTCCCAAGTTGGTTTTGCCTCTTTCCTTGTTTCATATGGAATTGCAGTATGTAAAAGGGTGACTAAGCCTTGTTTCTAGGCCCTATATTTTTGATGTATTACTCATAAAGGTAGGCTTAAGGGGGGGTGTTATAATAATCAACCCATAGTTTACCCACTTAGACATTAATTTCATTATTTTTGTCTTGTTTACCTAGTTCATGTGTCCCACCTTGTGCAAGTTGATCATTGCCTATCCATAAAGGTCCAACTTGCCATATTTGACCCATGTAGCTCTTGGGAAAGCCTTAGGAATCAATTCTTCTTTATTCCTAGCCTCCTAGGCACCTACCTGCTTTTTCTGCTTTACTGCCTGCTTTTTCAGTGTTTTAAGGCACATAGGAAAGCTAGACTAGGTGAGGTGAACTAGCTTTGTGTCCTCTTCCTCCTCCACTCTTTTCTCCATGAAAAAGAATGTATGAGCTGCCATTCCACCACTCTTCAGCTTGCCCATGCACCTTGCCAATTTGTGAGCTCCATGACAGATTTGGGATCAGCTTTTTACAACTATGGGGGATTTGCTTAATTATAGTAAGCCTGCTTTATGCTAGTTTTGGATGCTTCCTCATGCATTTGATTTCCTCATGTATTCTATATATACAGCATCCTATGTTATTACAGGGTTGGCTATTGTACACTCAGTTAATATAATTTTGTGTTATAGCTCCATATTCAGTCTCCATTGTTAGCAATTTTGCATGATCAATTGATAATTGTTGTGGGTAAAATTAATCTACTGCTAGCCTGAATTTCTACAGGATAGAATGCTGCAACTGAATACCTACATCTACACAATATTGAATGAACTCAGACTTGACATGCTCACCACCATTTTCAGATCTGAGGACCTTGAGCTTCCTCCGAGACTAGTTTTCAACCAAAGCCTTAAAGACTTTGAATAGGCCAAAAACTTTAGACTTGTGTTTCAGGAAGTAAACCCAACAATACCTGGAAAATTCATCTATGAATGTCAATGCATATTTGTCCTAACTCATTGACATATGAGGAAATGGGCCAGCAACATCACTGTGGATCAATTCAAGAGGTGTAGAGATTCTCTCATGACTAGCTTTCTCAAATTTATGCTCTGGATGTTTTCCTAGGATGCAACCTTGACAGACTCCTTTGGAAAACTTAATCTTTGGTAACCCTATGACCATTTATTTTTCACTAAGATCAGAAATATACTTGTAATTTAGGTGGCCAAATCTTTCATTCCAAATCTTGTTTGCCTCATTAGCATGAATCAAAAGAGCAGAGGGGTTTGAGTAGGGTAGAAAGTGTGAGAACATGTATACCTTCGAAGTGTGATTTGCAACTCCTTTTGCAATTACTTTACCACTTGAGATCTCTATGATCTCAGCTTCATCAGGGGAGAATATGACCTTCTTTGGAGACCCTGTGTGGGTCATTTGATACACTGATAAGAGGTTAGAGGCAAGACCTAGAACATACAATATTGCTGAACTTACCATGGTCAAGATCAATCCTCCCTTTGCCCAAACGTTCAGTGAGAGAGTCATCTCCCAGTACAATTGGTGGACCTTTCAACATGTCAAGTGAGGTGAATGCCTCCTTGGTCGAAACCATATGTCTTGAAGCTCCAGAATCAATGATGAAACTAGGTGAGCTTGATGTTCCAGCAACCAATGCATGAACTCTCTCTCTCTGTCTTCTGAATTTGATCCTCCTTCCCTCTTCTTTGAGCTGTTTGGAAGGGAGATGCCATTCTTTTCCAGGATTTGGGTCAACATTTCTATTTTCTTCTTCATGTAGGAGCTTTCAGAATGATTTCCCTTACTTTAATATGTGCACTTGCTCATTTCTCCTTTGTTCTTCTTCTTCTGGGGGTTCTTCTTGGAACCTTGAGGCTCCTTTGGAGACTTGTTCTTGTCTCTCTTTTGCTCAGGTGGATTTTTAGCTTTCTTCTTGCTTTTTGAATCCACCCTCGAATCTCTAGCAACCAGAGCTTGGTCTTTGGAAGGTTTGATAGTGCCCATCATCACCAGTTTATCTTGTTCTTGTGTGAGAGATTCCATGAAATCTGCAAGGCTAGGAATTTTCCAGGCTTGAGCTGTCAACTTTATGGCATAGAAGGTTGAAACAAACACTTAATAGTCAGGTCCAAGCTTCGATAGTATGGCCAAAACCAATTGCTCATCCTTCTTTTCGATCCCATATTGTTTTAGCTGCAAAACAAGTGCTTTGAACTTGGAAAAATAGAGTTGCAGGGATTCAAAGCTATTGGGACTCAGGGAGATCAATTCATTTTCAATTTGATGTCCCCTCATCTCATCTATCTTACCAAAAAGATCAACAAGCTTCTCCCATACTTCATTTGGTGATGTCAATCCATCAAGATGGAAAAGGAGGTCTCTAGATATGCTCAGACACATGAGACCATAGGCCTCATCCCTCCTGTTGTGCCATTTAATCTTCTCTGCAGCTACATTGGGCTCTACTTCTATTGACATAGTCACTATGTAGAGGCATTTTTCTCTCAACAGTATCTCCATCTCTGCTTTCCATTCAAAGAAGTTAAATGGAGTCAAGATGATCTTCTGAGATTGATCCATAGCTCAGAAATTGTCCCTTCAGTCAGCAGAATGCTCCCAGTCAATGATGTCGAACCTGCAATAACAAATTGGAAGGAGAGAAATCGATCTACAAAGGCTCTGATACCATGTGGAAATTGAACACAGTTGTTAGAACAATTACACTCACAACAATTTCCAATTATACATGCAAATTACTCACAAAAGGAGACTGAATATGGAGCTGAACACTAATCTGTATTGAATAAGTGTATAGTAGCCAACCCTGTGAATTCATAGTCTGCCACAATAAATAATTACATGAGAGATTCAAATGCATAAGGATGCCATTCGAATTTGGTCAAAAGAAAGCTTACTAAATCTAAGAAAATCCCCCATAGGTGCATAAAGCAGTTTCCAAAACATTCTAGGAGCTCACGAATTGGCAAAATCAATTAGGTAAGAAAATAGGTGATGGAAGGACAACTCATACATTCTTTTCTTAGGATAAAAGGGTGGAGGATGATGAGGACAAAAAACAAATTAACTTCACCTAGTCAAACTTTCCCAATTGCCTTAAAACTCAGAAAAAGCATGCAATAAAGCAAAAAAAGTAGACATGCACTAGGGAGGCTAGGAATAAAGTAGATTTGATTCGAATAGGTTTCCCAAGCACTCCATGACTCAAATTTAGCAAGTTTGACCACTATGGATGTGTGGAGGACAACTTGCATAAGGTGGAATATGGAAACTGGGAAAATAAGACAAAAATTGGATTAATTAATGTCTAAGGTAGCTAACTATGGGTTGATTATTCTAACAAGTGGAAACTGCAAAAGAAGTAGATGGAATGGTTTTACCTTCCCTTTCAAGTGGCAGATAAGAGTGCACTGGTTCTTAATGGAATGAAGTGTGATAACTCATATGCCTTGGAGGCATGATTTGCAGCACCCTTCACTATGATCTTCCCAGTAGAGATATCTGTGATCTCTACTAAGTTAGGACCAAATATCACTCGCTTTGGAGAGCCAGTACAATTCATATGGTATATAGATAACAAATTTTCAGCTAAGGAGGGCACATAAACACATCTTTGAACTTTCCATGTTCAATATTGATAAAACGCTTCCCTTTGGCTCGAATTTGACTGTTATTACCCATCTAAATACTAGGACCATCAAAAGACTGCAAAGAATAAAATGATTATCTGGATGCAACCATATGATTGGAAGATCCAAAATCAATGAGGAAGGCATGTGGTGTTTAACAGCTAGCCTTTAGTGCATGGCATGCCTCTTCATGTTCTTTAGTTTATTCTCTATGGTCAACCTTCCTTGTGCTAGCAGGTACAGTAATGTTATGTTTCTTCAAAAGAAGAGACATTTCATCAATTGTTCTTCTCATACAGGAGCTTTCTGAATGAAATCCCCTTCCACAGTAAGAACAAAGGGTCTTGCCTTTGTGATTCTTCTTGCTTCTCTTCAAACCTGAAGGCTCATTTGAATTCTATTTCTCCATAGGAGACTCATCCTTTTGCTTCCCCTTACCATTTGCAACCTTAGGTCCTCATGCAGCCAGTGCTTGATATCTGAAATATCAAATGATCCCCATTTGGATCAACTTGTCATGCTCATCGATGAGGGATTCAATCAAGGCATTAAGAGTGGGCATCCTCCAATTTGGAGTAGTGATCTTCCCTGAATGAAAGGTTGATACAAAGACTCAGTAGTTTGCACCAAGTTTTGAGAGGATGGCAAGGATGAGTTGATCATCCTCTTTCTCAACTTTGCACAAATTAAACTGGAACACCAAGTGCTTGAATTTTGTCAAGAAACCATTCAATGTTTTGAAATTGTTCGGATGAAGGGAAATCAGCTCATTCTCTAGCTGATAGATCCTCGGGTCATCCTTCTTATCAAACATATTAATTTGTCACAATGGTCTAGGAACTGAAAACACAATCTCACAAAGAATTCATACAAATATGCATAAAATTGGCAAAATGGCGCTACAATGGAAGCAGCAGCTCTGTATAATCAAATGAAAGAATGACGATACAATACGATGATCATTATAGATGCATGAATGCCAAGACAAGTTGAATTTCCAAGGAGGTAATTCAAATTGAATGAGTGAGTCTAGCTTAACTGAATGTAATCCATAGTGAACACTCAAGTTAACCATTGATCAAAACCCTAATTGACTTAACTGAGTCCTAACTGAAGTCGGAGTGCAATAAATTACTGATTCTAACTGAAAATAGCTCAGATACATCTCACTACAAGCCAACCAATAAGTGGTAGCGCATCAATGACTCCAATGAACCCCAATGAGGTTAACTGAAGTGTAACTGACCATCAGAAGTGGTTGGAGGCTCCCCTTTTGACTCCATTTCATTAAATAATCATTAAATAATCAATTTAATGAAGGAAGACACCTTCACTACTCTTTTTAACTTATTGTAACCATCAGTTAGCAATAAAGTGCATTTATGACACTCAAATCACCCCCAGAGTGCTCCAGTTAGCCTCCCTAAATGAAGGAGAAGGCTTAGTTAGCTTCCTTGACTAAAGGTAGGTGTGGGTGTGCTCATGCTGATGTCATATAGTTCTCCTCTGATGTCAATTAAGTCAATAAAATTTAGGATAGTGGTTTAACTAGGCCGAATTGACCAAAATGAGTGTGTATGGTGGTAAATGTCTCCAACACCCCCCCTTAAGCTATACTCAAGAGAAGTAGAAAACATAAAGTACATAAGAATGCTAGGGCCCTGGAAACAATCGACATAGGTCACCCTATACAATACTAAAAATCAAACAATGCTCAAAACAAACTAACTAAGGAAAAGAGGGAAAACCCATTGGGAAAACCCCCCCCTCAAGCTGAACACTGAAAGTAGTTGGATCACCCTGATGAACTCATCACCAACAGTGAATGGAGGTAAGTGAACTTCTTTTCTAAAAATCTCTTGGTGAAGATGTCTGCAATCTGCTCATCAGACGGACAGTATTTTAGAATGACGGTCTTCTCATGCACTAGCTCCCTGATATAGTGCATGCATATCTCTACATTGTTGGTCCTCTACCTGGTAACTGGATCTCTAGATATCTTAATAGCACTTTGATTGTCACAAAATAGGACAGTGGACAAAGTACTACCAAGATCAAACTCTGAAAGAATGTCTTGCAACCAAACAGCTTGGATGGAAGCATTCACCGCTCCTCAATACTCAGCCTTTGTTGAAGACAATGCTATGGTGGCTTTCTTTTTGCTAGACCAGCAAATGGGGCCACCACAAAATAGGAAGAAATATATGGAAGTAGACTTTCGATCAATAGAATCACCCTCCCAATCGAAATCTGTGTATCCAACCAACTCTAGATCGATGTCTGCATCATAGTGAATGCCATAGTTCTTAGTTCCCTGAATGTACTGGAGGATCCTCTTGGCTACCTTCCAATGAAGATCATGGGGCTGCTGCATGTATCTTGATACAATATTCCTGGCATAACAGATATCAGGCTGAGAATGAGTCAAGTACAACAAGCTACCAATCAGTTGTCGATAAATAGTGCAGTCCATGGGAGGTGTGCTTTTTCCTTCCTCAAGGCTGATCCCTGAAAGGAAAGGGAATGGAGCAGATCTACATTCAGCCATGTTAAACTTGACTAATAGGTTTGATATGTATTTTTACTGAGTGACCATTATCCCATCAGAATTTTTCTCAATTTTGAGCCCCAAAAATTGTTTTAAGAGCCCCAAATCGCTCATTTCAAATGCATTGTGGAGAGAAGTTTTGATGACAGAAATAGAAGCAACTGTGCTACCTGTGATTAGTAATTCATCAACATATAAAAAAATAATAATCAAATGACCATCAAATTTATATATATACACATTTGGATCTGATCTACACCTTTGGAGGTTTTGCAAGAGAAGGAAGGCATCCATCTTGGAATACCACTCTCTTGGGGCCTGTTTTAACCCGTATAGTGACTTCTTTAGCTTGCAAATCAAAGATGGATCAGAAATGTAGCCCTCAGGATGCTTCATGTATATCTCCTCATGAAGATCTCCATGCATAAAGGCTGACTTAACATCCATATGATGCACTTGCCAATGCTTAGATGCTGAAATTGCCAAAATTAGGCAGATGGAGTCCATTTTTGCAATGGGTGCAAAAGTCTCATGGTAGTTGTTGTAATCTCACAGATCACATAGGGTTACCGATAATACACATTAAAAGCATACATACATAATAGAGACAAGAGATAAGAACAAGTGAGTGGAATAACAGATTATATTATCATGAAAGGGTCCATACAACACAGAGAACTGAACCGAGTTCTCATCTGGCTCAATAGCCTAATATATATGAATTACAAAACAGTTACAAATAACTACCTGTCGATTCAATCAACTAACACAACCTTATGTGTCCGACCTAATCTCTAATTAGTCAGCTAATTGACTAAGTTGGCTATCATTCTAGTCGGCTATTGTTCTAGTCGGCTTACTGACTTGCTCCTTTAACATCTCCCCCACAAACAAAACATTTCTTCATCCCAATGAAACAGGGAGGTACCAAAATTTTTGTGCCTATCGTAAGTAATTATTTCTGTGTTTGATCTTCATGGGCTATGAAGTCGAATGGTTACTCTCTTCTGTACATAGACTTTGACAATTGATTCAGCTGCTACTTCCAGCTGATGTTGGAATTCCATCCAACTTTGCAGTAATTTTTGAATGTCGATGGTTAATGTAGTCAGACTTGATAATATCCACATCTTTTCTTGAATGGAAAGTTCTTCTATTCTTTCCATGTCGGGATCCATAAACTGGTCCTTTTCTTCTGCTGTCTCAATAAATCGTTTCATTTGTGGGAAGATGATGTCTAATTTTTCTAGACTTGGAATTGCTTGTGGCACCCACTGGTGTGCTTGTCGCTCATGCTTCTGCAATTTGGCTGTTTCGAGCACTATTTGATTTTCAATTGTGCTTCTGAGTTCTTACTTTGTGCTTTTCCTCTTCTCGAGTGCTTGGATTTCTTGTTGGATTTGTCGAATTTGCTAATAGACTTGCCCATAATATGTAGGCCAATCTCTCAGTACTTCTTCTATAATGATCGACTCCTCCATGTGATCTTGGAATACTTTGTATGCTTCTGCAAAAGATGTATGCTGCTACATCAACAGTCAAGCTGTTTCTTCTTTCTATTCCTCTCTTGTGTCCTGCATCTGTTCCTGTAGCAATGGCACCACGCTCTCAAATAGTTGATAAGCTCTTTCTAAGGGCTTCTCGGGGTCATCCTCTATTGGTCTAGGTATCACAGATTGCACGAGGTTTCTACATTTGTTAAGGAACTCGACTTGTTCTTTTTCATTGTTGTTGAGCTCCTTACGTATGTTCTGGCTCTTTATTTTTTCTTCTATTTCCAGTGTTTCTAGGAGTTTCCCTAATTCTCCATCCTTTAGTTTGGTTGCATCGACTGCGGTGGTCGACCCAAGTTGACTGATGTGGACCATTGTCAACTGTCCTTAATGGTCATTCTTCTTTTTCTCTTTCTTTTTCTTGTGTTTTTATTTCTCTGTTTGTTTTGGTACCTGTGTACCCGCAATGGTCAGAATTGGATTGTCTAGTTGCTGGCTAGTAGTGGTTGACAGTATTTTTGGTTAAGTCGGTTGGATGATTGCTGCAGGTGGTTGTGCATCTGGTTGGTTGGATACAGAGGGTCCAGATGCAGATGTGGTTGGTGATAATGGTTGCGGTGGAGGTGGTTCTGGTGCATTTGGTTTGGGTATATGTTTTGGGCTAGGGGAAGGTGGTGACAGCGTTGGTGAATGGTCGGGTGTGATTGGGTTGGCAGAGGTATGTTCAGGTGATGGGTCATGGATATGTGGTGGTGAATCTTCTTGAAGGCCATAGAATAGTTGGTTGATTTCTCGATTTATTTTCTCCATGTTTTCTCCTTCCTCATATCTCCAGTTGGTTCAAAGGCTAGTGGGTGGGGTTTGGGGATGGTCGGGATGACAGATGTAGTCCGAATTGTGACCACGGCAGCTTGTTTGTTGGGGTTTCTTTCAAACATTGAGCTTATGACTGCCACAGTCCTTGTACTCTAGGGTACTTGGCTAGGTTGGGGGTGGGTACTATGGATCCTCCAACTTCAAACAAAGGGGCTTTGGTGGAGATTTTGTATTGAAGTAAGTAACTCAGGCAATTTTTCAATGTATTCCTGGAGGTCTCTATCACGGTCAAACTTTTCCTTCAAGGTCTTTCACATAGCATTCTTGCATATGTTGAGTGGGCTTATGGAAGGAGGTTCTACAATTATCTCTTGTGTTATTTTGGTCGGAGAAGGGGGGGGGAGGTGGTGATGGCCTTGGTGAATGGTCGAGTGTGATTGGGTTGACGGAGGTATGGTCGGGTGACAGGTCGTGGACATGTGGTCGTGAATATTCTGAAAGGTTAAAGAATAGTTGGTCGATTTCTTGATTTATTTCCTCCATGTTTTCTCCTTCCTCATCTCCAGTTAGTTCAGAGGCTGGTGAGTGGGGTTCGGGGATGGTCAGGGTGACAGATGTAGTATGACTTGTGACCACAATAGCTTGTTTGTTGGGTTTTCTTTCAAATGTCAAGCTCATGACTGCCATAGTCCTCAGACTCTAGGGTACTTGGCTAGGTTGGGGGGCGGGTACTATGGATCCTCCAACTTCAAACAAAGGGGCTTTGGTGGGAATATTTTGTACCGAAGTGAGTAACTCAATTAATTTTTCAATGTATGCCCGGAGGTCTCTGTCGTGGTCGAACTTTTCCTTGAAGGTCTCCGACATAGCATTCTTTCATATGTCAAGTGGGCTTATGGAAGGAGGTTTTGGAATTATTGCTTGCATTATTTTGGTCGGAGACGAGGGTGGAGGTGTAGACACAAGATCCACAACATTTTCAACCGTTGAAGTGTTTGTGCTTTTTTCCTTCTTTGGCCAACCTTGTTGTGCCCCTACTTCGACAAATCTTTGGAACTAGGCCTCCACCGAAACTTTGTTTGCTGTGGCATCTTCTATAATGTCGCATGCCATGGCTGCCAGTTCTTCCACATCTTTCAAGGACTCTGGAATGATAATCTTGTGCTTACCTTTCCCCTGCTCCTGTTCTTGAGTTTTCTTTCTTTTTCTTGAGGCTGCTATCTCCTTCGACAATTTGCGTATATTTTCCTTGGTGATGGCATACTCTAGATATTCAGTATCTATCTCGCCCCTTGGGTCTTGAGTTGAGATGATGCTTTCTTCAGCCATATTGGTTACCTGTTGTTCTTTTTGTGTCTCTTCCATTTGTGCTGTCGGAGGTTTGATTACGATTTGTAGTCAACCGATTCCTTCGACTGGTGTCTCCTCTGACACAAATGTGTTGATGTATAAGTTGAGCTCATAATCTTCCTCTTTCTCCTGGTTTGTCAGCGGATCTTCTATCGAGAGGTATATTTCTTTTTCTCTTGCTGGTATCTATAGTTTTGTACCCGCCTATCAAGCTAGCTCCCGAAGAATCTCTTCGACTATCGGGTAGTAGTCGAGAGTCCTTACTTTTGCCTTGGAGCCCTACATGTACCACACTGTGGTATGGTCAAGTTATAACTAGATGTGGGAATTTTTGGGCAGACTTCGTCGGATGTTCTGGGGCACCCTCCATCTGGTCATGCTAACTTTCAGCTGTTGAAACTAGTTTTCTAACAGCACTTTTCCTTTTTCAAGTTCCTTCATTGTTCCATTCTGGGAGAAGGGTTTGAATCTCCACATATGGAATTTTGTTGGTTCTTGAAACTATTTGTCCTCGACAGGGCACAATGAGTACATGACTATCCATAACATAAGGGATGGGAACCTTATAATCCCCCCTGACTTTTGACATTTTTCATAGATGCCTTTGAGCATGCCAGTGACGTACTCATTCCATCTGTATATCTTTCTTGTGTCACCAATGGTATAAACTACCTCAAACATATCCAGTTTAAGGTCTCTTTCTCAACTTGTCAGTGTAAGCACAATGGCTACGATTTTGGCCACTATTTGCGGTGTTCGAGCTTGTATTTGGATAATCATTAACCGTTTGGAGTTTTTTCCTGATGCTAATCCTATTAGCTCCTCAACCAGTCCTTGTTTGATACCAACTGGTACTGGTTCACCTTGGTTTGATAGACCTGTCAATTTGTAGATTACTTCTCCAGAGATTTCGACCAACCTGTCGAAGTAAAATCTGTCATTGTGGTACTAACTTATGATAAATTTCAATACCATTTCTTTTGTGCCTCCAAAAATGTCCATGAGTGGTGCGTTGATGTAGTTTACAATGGTACTATGGTTGATTTTCTCTGTGGTTGTGGTAGGATTTTTGTCAACATAAGCCCATTCTTTTATCTCAGCCCATAATTTTGTCCATGAGCTTTCTTGAACCTTAGCATTCTTGATGTTCTTTAATCTCCTTACTAATGGTGTCTTCACAGTCTGTAGTTCTTTGGACTTGGTTGCCACTCTGGTTTGTTTTGGTGCCATCTTGTCTGTCTGCTGGGCGATTTTACATCGGTATTCTTGGATTTCAGTCGTGTGGTTGCTCAGTTTCTCTCTTTGTTTCAAATGTGGTAAATGATCCTTTGGTGGTTCACTATTTATAGTTTTTGTCGATGGGTGTATTAATGGCGGGCGTGATCGTCTAGCATGAACAACCGAGTTTGCATTAATGGTGATTTGGTTTTGGCGCTTGTAGTCATGAATGCGCGATGGGACTGTCGAGGTTGTTGGTTGATGTCAATCATGAAAATGGTCGATGGTGTTATGTCAATGGGCATGATGTCGGTTGTCATAGCGGTGATTTTCTGTCATACTTATTTATGTATTTTGATCCTATTTTGTTTTTTGGATTTTCAGATTTTTATAGCTTTTCTTTAACCGTTATGGTCGTTATATGTGTTTTTTTTTCAGACTTGTTTAGTTTCTGTACCATTTTAGTCGGGCACCGTTAACAAGTTTCTGAAATACTATGCCTTATAACATCCTTAGTTGGACTGATCCATTGACATGTATCTCTTCGATAACATAGGGTCCCATCCATTCTGTATGAATATTTTTGGGTTTTCCTCTTACCCGACTACTGTATAGTAAGGTAAGGTCTCCTACCGACAAGTTTTTGTTCTTGATGTTTCAATCGTGCCATGCCTTTTGTTGTTGTTTCTGGATTTCCTGATGTTGTATTGCAATTAGTCAGTGTTCTTCTAGCTTACATAGTTGCTGCAGTCGGTCCTTTCTTCCTTGTTTGACATCGACATGTAAAATATCTACGGTAATAGGTGTCTGTTGTCGAAAGTGTAGTGAAACTACTATTTCTTGTCCATAAACTAGTCAAAACAGTGTTTGGTTGGTTGAACGCTTGTATGTTGTTATGTATGCCCATAGTAGTGCAGGTATCTTTTCATCCCAATCGTCTTTGTCGGTGTTGCATATTTTTGTTAATCCTTTTGTTAATGTTTTATTAAATGCTTCAATTGCTCCATTCAACTAAGGGTGGTAAGTTGTACTCCGACGATGGTCGATTTGGAACTAATATGTGAGTGTTTTAATAGTTTTATTAATAAAGTGTGTTCTCTGGTCACTGATTAGGGTTAGTGGACATCCAAATCTAGTAATGATATTCTCATAGATAAATTTAGCAGTTATTTCATTGGAACATGTGTTGATTGGTTCTGTTTTTTCCCATTTGGTTACGTACTCAACTGCAGTTCTTATGTACCTTGCACCTATTCTTTTTGCTGGTACAGGAATGGTCCTATGAAGTCAATAGCCCAAATTTCAAATGTCAAACTTGGGTTTACTAATATCAAGGGAATTTCTGTACTAGGAAGGGGTCGACCTAGTCGTTGACATCTGTCACATTGTCTTACAAAAATTTTGCAGTCTTTGTAAAGTGTTGGCCACCACAACCCTGATTGTTGGATTTTCTTTGCAGTTGTGTCTACTTAGAAATGTCCTCTGGCAAGTCCGTAATGTGCTTCATGCATAATATTATTTCTTTCATGTTCCAATATACACCTTCTTAGGATGTTGTCTAAGCCCATTTTATATAGGAATCCATTTATGAGGCTATAAGGTGCTGCTTTCATGGCTAAGACCTGTTTCTTCTTCGTATTCATGCCTTTTGGTGCTCGCCCATTTTCTAAGAACTGTCTTATTTCATCCAATTCTATTAGGACTGCTTCTATTCGAAATAGATGTGCATCCGATAAGTCATCTTCGACTCCTGTCGGTTCCTCTCCTATGTCGATTCTGGATAGATGGTTGGGACCGACATTTAACTTACCTGGTCTGACGGCGACTTTGAATTCAAATTATTGGAATAGAAGTAGCCATTGACAAATTCTTCGATGGTGTAGAGGCTTATTTATGAGGTATTTTAGTGCTTGGTGGTCGGTGTAGAAGATAAATGGATTAGCTAGCAGGTAGTGTCGATACTTTTGTAGTGCGAAAACCATTCCTAATGCTTCTCTTTTTGTTGTCGAATAGTTTCTTTCAGATTTATTTAGTTTTCTACTGTTGTAAACTATAGGGTAGTCCATTCCATCATCTCCTAGATGAGTTAGGATTGCTCCTATTGTAGGCCTGATGCGTCGATATGTACATGGAATTTGGTTGACCAGTTTAGAAACCTTAGGATGAATGCTTCGACTAGCTTTCTTTTTAGTTTTTCAAATGATGTGTTGCACTCCTTTGTCCATTTGAACTCCCGATTCTCTCTTAGCAATTCTTCCAGTGGGTATTTCATATCTGAATAGTGTCTTATGAATTTTATATAATATCCTGTATGACCAAGTATTACCCTCACTTGTTTTGGATTCATCGGTGGTTTTAAGTCGAGGATGATTTTTATTTTTGAGAAGTCAACTTTAATACCTTCTTTACAGACAATGTGTCCTAACAATATCCCTATGGGGGTCAGAAATATGCACTTCTTGATGTTCAAAGATAACTAGATTTGTCGACATCGTTCCAGCATATGCCTTAGCCATTTACAATGGTCTTTCAGTGTAGAGTATATTGTCCAATCGTCAAAATATACTGCCATTGTTTTTTAATGTACTCCTGAAATGTTTTAACCACAATCCTTGAAAAGACTACGGGTGCATTTTTCAGTCCAAAAGGCATAACCCTAGAAGCAAATGAGCCAAATTCACATACAAATGTTGACTTTTTCTAATCTTCTTTGGCTATTGTTACTTGGTTATAACCTGAAAATCCATCTATAAATGAGTAGCATTCATGTCCTACGACCTCATTTAAGATTTCATTTACATAAGGAGTTGGAAATGGGTCTGTTAATGTAACTTCATTGAGTTCTATGAAGTTGACACAGATCCTCAGCTTGGTTGTATCATGTTTCTTTGGTTGAACCACCATTGGAATTGCCCATTCTGATTGGTCAATAGGGTAGATAATCCCTGCTACAAGCATGTTATCAATCTCTTTCTTGACTATCTCTTTGTATTTATGAGCTAGTTTATATGGTCTTTTCTTGATAGGTCGAACATCAGGTTTAATGTCGATCTTCATTTCACCCATTTCATGTACTAGACCTTTGAGATCCTTATAATCTCTAACAAATACATCCTAAAATTCTTTCAGTAGGTTTGCTATCTCTTTTGTTTGTGCTTCAGACCAGCAGTCTCTAATTTTACTATTTTTGGTCGATCATCATTTGATATGTCGACTTCTTTGATTTTCACTTTAGCGTCTAACCATTCAGGAGATTTTGTCTCATTGATTAGTCAAATCCCTTCTTTAAATTATGAGAATGTAGCAGGAAAGTTTATTGCAGTCATTCGATTGATGTCTTCCTTGTCGGTTGTCTCGACTTTGAGCACTGTGCGAATTGGTTTTGTTGTTTCACCATGGTTTGATTTCCATCTAAAGCTTTTCCCTTTTTATTTTTCATTTTCCATTTGTAGCCTTGTTGACTGTGGAATTGTCTCAGTTTGTATATTATTGCATTTTTTTGTTAGTCGATCATGTTTTAGGGTTTTGTTTTCTGTCGGTTGTACAAATGCTTTGATCTGTTTTGCGGTTTTGACCAAATTCTCATTTTGGGGTTCAAAGTTGAAGTCTTTGATAAAATTCTCTTTGAGTTCATGCCATAGGAATGTTTCACCTTGAGCTTCTTCCATTTTGCACCATTTGTTTGGTAAGTCGGTGAGTGTTGATGGAAATAAGTGTCGCCATGTACGTTCATCTTTATATCCAATTCTTCTCCATTCTTTTTCACATGTGTTTATATGGTTTTCTGGATCCTATCCTTGGGTTAATATAGGTATTTGACCCTGGTTGGTCAACTTATTTCCTCCAAATGTTTCTACAAATTAAGTCGAAGTTATTTTCAATGTCTACAGTCTTGACTGATGGGTATCCCACCATTAAGCATTTTGTCCTGTAAAAGTCTCCACTAAGCTTTGTAGTAATCCATGTTCACCATAGTTCCTAGATATTTGTTCCATGTGCATAACTGGTGATTCTCTCTCTTTATATCTTGGGATTTTTGCGATATTTATATTTGTGGGTTTCAAGGTAGGATATTCCCTAGTTTTCTTGTCAAATATTTTTGGGATGATGGACACCACAAGGAATTGTCTGACTGCTGTTTCTTTTTGTAATTTTTGAATGGTCCAGCATCCTCTTGCTTTTGTTTCATAGTTTTCAACTTCCCAATTATATAGTTCTGTGTCTGAATTGTATCCTACTGAGTCTTGGTTGCGTAAGTAAAGTTCACCATATATATTAGGTTCTGTGTAATCTTCATTATTCTATATATAATATAGTTGTCAGATGTAAACTTCTTCATCAATTGGTTCTATCCAAGGTTCTCCTTGGGATGGATGAATAAGTACAATGAATTTTTGTCCATTTCCTTTTAATTTTATTCTTTCTTTGTCTAAGGATATCGAGGCGTTCACTTTTCTCCCCCAAGGTCGACCTACTAACGCTGGGAAGGAACTAGATCCTTCCCTAGGGTCAATAATTTCGAAGTCGACTTTGGTCAATATTCCTTTTATCATTGTGTCGACGTTTTTCTAGACTCCAATAGGTTCAATTAGGCCTTAGTCAGCTAGTTTCAGGTATATTCCTGATTCGTATAATCGAGGCCTGCCTAACTGTTCCCATGTGTCTCGAGTCATAATATTTACCTGTGATCCAAAATCAAGCACGACTTGTTGGACATGGTATCCTTCGATTTCTAGGTCTACAAGTGGATCGGCATCACTTTTATCTTTTTGATTTAGACTGTAGATACTCTTTGTTTGTTTTCTAGTGTTGTTGTTGTGTTTTATTTTATAGAGTAAGTCGATGAATTGAGATACTTTTTTATCTTTTTATACTAAGTGTATTAACTTGTTTACTGTGTTATGTCGGTTGTCATCAACTTCTTCTTGTCGGGAAAATTCTTGAAATACATTTGTTGCATCTTTATATATTTGTTTTTCTTTAACTGGGTTAGGATAAACATTCTTTTCTTTTATTTTGCTTATTCATGGGTTGTCATTCCCAATTTTTGTCCTTTGTAGGGTTACTATATGAAAATTCTTTGTATTAATTATATCATGTTTTTGCACACATGACAAGACATTAACATTTTTCTTCTTATTTATTTTTTCAAGTATAATAGGGCAATTCTTTAATGAGTGATCCCCTACTCCAAAACTAGTACATAATTTTAGGTCAGTCCTGTCCTTGTATGGACAGTCTTCATATATGTGTCCTTCCTTGTAACATGTGAAACATTGGATGGGCTGACATGATCGGTTGTCTCGATTCCTAGAGAATCGACCTCGACTTCCATATCCTCCATGTTGGTTGTCGAAGCGACATTCGTATTGACGACCTTTGTATATTTGATTATTTTGGTCGTTTTGTGCATTGTTTCGTTGTTCATTGTTCTGTATGACTGCATTAGTCTGGTAAACTGTGTGATAGTTCTTTCAATTTTTCAGGTTTAGAAGGCAGTCGGTCGTGGCATGATTCTTTGTTTCGTAGATAATGCACCAAGATGTTTTGTCATTTTTCATGTTAAACGGGCAATGTTTTATCGTGTGATCACCATGGTCCTGGAAAATGTCACAAAAACAATTTGTTTGCAGAAATCAAACGTCCTATCAACCGATATCCTATCGACAATTGTCTTTTGAATGTCCGGTCATTGAACATTTCGTGCACCAGATATCCTGACTCTTAAGGTTTAGCTCTTTTAATGATTTCTGCACGATCTCAAGCTATTCCTCCAGTCTATGATCTCTAGGGTATACTGGAATATCTTCATCCATTTCTACTTGTAGAGATTTAGTAAGCACATCTTCATCAGTTTCGAATGTCTCCAAACTTATGTGCCGACGAATTTTCTGTGTCAGACTTGCAAGAAACCACCGAATTAATTGTTGCTCATCAATGACATAATCCCATTGGCTGAGAAAGTATTTCCAGCATTTTTCATAGTCACGGATAGTTTCTCCTAACTTCTGTGATGTTTTATTCAATATCTTAGTTGTCGGATGTTTTGCATCTAAAGTTTTAAAGAATGATAAAAATTGTGCGGGACTGCCTGTCTTCATCTGTAACTTGGTTTTCCTCCCATGTTGATTTGCAAACAAAGCAATGTCATTTGGGATCCTCGTCGCCCTCATATAGAGGGATGTGTGTTGACCCATGACCCATGTCTAAATCACTGTCACTGTCTTCTTCAGGAGGTGGGGGTGGTGGCGGTGGTGTTGGCAGTAGTGGGATGTTTTTATTCTTTTGTGGAGAACTATTGTCGATAGAACTCTCGTTTTTGTCGGTTGTCTTAGTTTTCGTTTCTTCTCTGATGAGCAGTTGGCCAAGGTCGACTTCTCCTATCAATGTCCAACTATAATTATTTGTCTGTAGCTTCAAATTTTCTATATATTCCAAAGCTGTATTTGGCAGGGGGGGTGCTCCTTCATGTGTCGGGTAAAGTAAGTGTATACTTTGGTTGGAGGGTATCGCTTGAAGCATGACCCAATTTCCTTCTTCTGGTCGATGAATAAGTAGATGATTATCATCTTTTCTCTCGTCGTCTAGTCAGATCCAATTACCAAAGTCACCAGCTCTTGGTCTGAGGTCCTCTTCGACGATGGTTTGTATCCTAGTAGTCGGATTCATCGAAGATAGAGGTCTTAACTCCTGGGGAACTTCTAATTGGAGAGTTTCTCACTGCTTTATCCACAAATATTATCCCATAAGGGACATTTCTTCTTCCACACCTTCTTCTTGTCGGTCATGACCTAACTCTGGTAGATCTCTCTCTTGGTCTGCCACCCTAGTACTCATTCCTCTTTGCAGTGCTATAGCTCTTTCTTTTCTTTCTTCCCTTATTTGTAGCCTCTTCTCCCTCTCTATTTTCTGTAAGTCCACGTACCTTTGTGTGACACTATCCTTTTGATTTCCTTTTTAGGCTGACTTCTCATCACTGGTGAATGGTATCTCCTTAGTTGACTAGAATCCTCTCCACTTTATCGGGACATACAACCAGCTACCCCCCATTGCCTACCCAACACTTTATAAATCCTGGATAGTTCTGTTCACTTGCTTAGGAAGTATTCCCACTCCCTTTCGGTAATGAATTTCTCCCACTTCTTTTGTTTCTCTACCCAGTTAGTATTTTGTGGTGGTTCGCGTAGTAATGGAGGAGGTTCAACGATATGACCCACTCCTTTCTTTATCAATAAATTGAACAACAAGGTCGATAAGGAGCACAAGAATTGCTCAATGAGGTCTGTGTATAATTTCTTCTGGATAGTTTCCACCGAAGTTATTTCTTCTATAGTTTGTTCCTCTCAGAATTCATCGATGATCTTTTGAAATCACTCCGACAGGTTTGTTCCTCCCACTCGAATCAATTTTTCTAGCAGTTGTTTATATTTAGTCGCTTCCGGCTTTTTCATCCAGGATTTTCTTCGAAAGCTGGGGCACTAATTCTACAAACTTCTCATGAGTCTTGGTAAAGAATCTTTCTTTCACTTGAGCAGTCATTAATTTATTTCTTCATGCATAATTTTGCAAGTAGTTTTCTATTTTACATTCCCACCAGTCCTTAATCTCTTGTTTTGATATCATCTGCTTGTATACATCTCAGACATGTACTACCGAAAATAGAACCAATGTTGTAATCTCACAGATCACATATGGTTACCAAGAATACGCATTAAAAGCATACATACATAGCAGAGACAAGAGATAAGAACAAATGAGTGGAATAACAAATTATATTATCATGAAAGGGTCCATATAACACAGAGAACTAAACCGAGTTCTCATCTAGCTCAAACGCCTAATATATATGAATTAAAAAATAGTTACAAATAAATACCTGGCGATTCAGTCAACTGACTCGACCTTATGTGGCCAACCTAATCTCTAATTAGTTGGCTAATCGACTAATTCGGCTATCATTCTAGTCAGCTATCGTTCTAGTCGGCTTACCGACTTGCTCCTCCAACAGTAATCCACACCTTGGACCTGGGAGAAACCTTTTTCCACCAGACTTGCCTTATATTTGTAGGTTCTTCCATCTGTAGAAACCTTAATATGAAACACCCACTTGCATTGAACCAATTTCCTTCCCAAAGGAAGAGAAACTAGCTCCCAAGTAGTGTTTTTCTGAAGAGAAATCATCTCTTCATCCATGGCAACTTGCCATCTCGGATCCTTCCGAGCATGGTAGTAGTAATTTGGGTTTGAAATTATCATCAAATAACAATATTTGGACAGCAAATAATCAGGACAAGAGAGTGCAATACCTACTTTTTGGAAATCATATCGTGTTCTCCTTGGATCATCCAGATTTCCAATGTTATCTCCTATGGAGGAGAGTGTCTGTCAGGCCCATGTTGGGAGATGATTTTGTACTTTAGGTTCTAATTAAGAATCTATTTTTTGCTGTACAGTGATATCAAAAATCATACGATCCAAATTAGTGTCATCACCCCCAATTTCATCATCCAAATATTCAGTAGAATAGGAAGGAAATTCAGCAGTTTTCTCCTTCACTAGTTCCACCTCTTGAAGAGGCTCATCAAACTTGACACTCCTTTCGATGATGAATTTTTTTTTTTTTGATATTAAGCAGCTTAAAACATTTTGATTCATTAGGATACCCAATAAATAGACTTTATATGCTTTGCGGTCGCAAAGCCCTTCTTTTATCAAGTGGAATTCAAACCCATGCAGTGGACCCAAACATTCGCAGATTCGACACATCTGGCTTGTGTTCGAAGTATACATAGAAAGGTATTCCATTTAATGGATGAGTGTGGCACTCTATTCTAAATATATTTTTTATCATGCATGGCTTCAGCCCACATATTTGCATCCAACTTCTTTGATTCCAACATACAGGTGGTCATCTCCTTGAGAGACCAATTCTTCATTTCTGCTACACCATTCTACTGGGGAGTGTAGGGAACTAAATGATGGACCTAAATACCACTTTGGAAACATATGTGTAGAAAATCATTATTGACATACTCCTCACCATTATCATATCTCAAGATCTTGATATTTTGGCTGGATGCATTCTCAATCAAGGCCTTCTGTTTAGTGAATTTTTCACAGTCTTCAGACTTCTTTTTGATAAAGAAGACCCATGTGTACCTAGAAAAATCATCAATGAAAATAAAAATATACCTTAATCCATAAATGGATGTGATAGGCATGGGACTGCTGATATCAGAATGTATCAGTCCCATGATTCATTATGCTCAGCTTGCCTTCCCCCGATCGAACTTATGCTTAGGGTGCTTTCCAACAACACAACCCTTGCAAATTCCAGTGGTTTCCTTGATGACCAGGAGGCATTAAACCATCGAATTTTTCTATAATTTTTGCAATTATTTGAAGTTCATATGGCCGAACCTCTCATTCCATAGTATACTAACTTCATTTCCACGAGTCAGCAATGCAGTGGGCTTTGCATCCACAACAAAATGGGAAAACTCATAGGCTTTTGCATGATGGTTTGCAAGGCCTTTTGCTACAAGTTTCCCGGATGCAAGTTCTGTGATCTCTACATCATTCAAGATGAAAGATACTCTCTTGGGAACTCCCATATGTGTCATTTGATAAAAACTAAGTAGGTTTGATTCCAGAGATGGTACATACAAAACATTTAAAAAATAGCCATTCTCAATATCTACACTACCTTGTCCTTTTGAAATGATGGTGGAGTCATATCCCATGTGTATGGGAATGGATTTGTTGATCTCCAAAGATGAGAAGGATTCTCTTTCACCCATCATGTAGTTCAAAGCTCCAGAATCTATCAAGAATGATTTTGACTTTGAATTTCTTGCCATGAGGACATGACCTCCTTCATGTTTTGGTTCCTGATCTTGCTGATCTCTCCTCTGAAAGCTTTCTGAAAGATTGATGCAATTTATCTCAAGGAGAGAGATAGCTTCATCAAGTTTCTTTTTCATGCAGGAATGTTCAGGGTAGAAGCCCTTCCCATAGTATGAACACTTGAATTTTTCCTTTCCATGATGCCATTTTCCTTTGTTCTTCTTTGAGCTGGAAGACTCTTCATGCTGCTAGTTTTCAACTTTAGGCTTAGGAGCTTTGAATTTGGTTTTTGGGTTCTTCTGATTCTTTCCTTTACCCTTCATATCTTTGGGCCTTGAGACATGGAGGGCTTGATCACAGGAGGATCTGATGATCCCCATCTAGACAAGATTATCATGTTCACTTGTTAGGGACTCAATGAAGGCATTGAGTGAAGGAACCTTCCATCCAGAGGTTCTGAGCTTCCCCCCATAGAATGTAGAGACAAAAACCAAATAATCAAATCCAAGTTTGGATAGTGTGGTGAGGATGAGCCGATAATCCTCCTTCTCCACTTTGCATTGCTTCAATAGTAAGACAATGTGCTTGAAATTTGTGAAAAAATCATTCAAGGTCTCAAAATTGGAAGGCTAGAGAGACATAAACTCATTCTCAAGTTGGTATACTCTCAAATCATCCTACTTTCCATACAGGGTTTCCAATTTGTCCCATATTTTCTTTGGAGTCTTCAATCCCAAGAGATGGAAAATCTCGAGAAATAGAGAGGCACAAGAATCTGAATGATTCATCTTTCTTGTTCAAGAATATAGCTTTGTCTGTCACAGAAGTAGTCTCTTCTTTAGTGTCTATAGTGACACTATAGAGTCCTCTGGCACATAGCTGGATCTCCATGTCTCCTTTCCATGAGTGGAAATTGAACGGAGTCAAGAGTTCTATGGAAGAAGCCATCTAAAACTGCTAGAGCAAATTCTTTCACCTGTTAAAAACCTACAAATCAAAACAAAAGGGGCACCATAAGGTCGAACAACCTACACATTTTAGGCTTTCATCACACCTACCATAGTTGATCAAGCAAGTTTGACCAACAATTTCCTTACTTGGGGTATTAAGTGGTAAGCCTTGGCTTCTAGTGCAGTGCTGGAATTTTTGAGCTTTGGTCAATTTTTCATGCAAGATCTGTCAAAAACCTTGTTTTTGAGAGATTTTAGCTTCATCTCGCCGTGAGCTCTGATACCATATTAATTTGTCATAGTGATCTAGGAACTGAAAACACAATCTCGTAAAGAATTCAGACAAATATGCATAAAATTGGCAAAATGGTGATGCAATGGAAGTAGCAGCTTTGTATAATCAAATAAAAGAATGATGATACAATACAATGATCATTCTAGATGCATGAATGCCAAGACAATTCAAATTCCAAAGGAGGTCATTTGAATTGAATGAGTGATTCTATATTAACTGAATGTAAGCCATACTGAACACTCAAGTTAACCACTGATCAAAAACCTAATTGACTCAACTAAGTCCTAACTAAAGTCAAAGTGCAATAAATGACCGAGTCTAACTACAAGTAGCTCAGACACATGTCACTGCAATACAACCAACAAGTGGTAGCACATCAATGAATCCAATGAACCCCGATGAGGTTAACTAAAGTGTAGTTGACCATCATAAGTGGTTGGAGGTGCCCCTGTTGACTCCAGTTCATTAAATAATCATTAAATAATAAATTTAATAAAGGGAGGTTCCTTCACTGCTCTTTTTAACTGATTGTAACCATCAGTTAGCAATAAATTTCATTTATGACACTCAGATCACCCTCGAAGTGCTCCAGTTAGCCTCCTCAAATGAAGGAGAAGGCTTAGTTGGCCTCCTTGACTAAAGGTAGGCATGGGTATGCTCATTTTGATGTCATACAGTGCTCCTCAGATGTCAATTAAGTCAATAAAACTTAGAATAGTGGTTTAACTAGGCCAAATTGACCAAAATGAGTGTGTATGGTGGTAAATGTCTCCAACAAAACAAGGAAGCAATATTATCCCAAAACTCCTTGGGAGTCTTCAATCCATTGATGTGGAAGAGAATATCTCTAGAGATGGAGAGGCCCAAGCATCCATATGCTTCATCAAACCTATTCCAGTATTTTTCTTTGTCGACATAATGAACCGGCTCTTCCTCTATCTCCATTATGAGTCTGAAGAGTCTTTTGGAGTGAAGTTGCATCTCCATGTCCTCCTTCCACTGGTGGTAGTTGAAAGGAGTGAGAAGCTCCATTGGAGGGGACATTTTGAATGCAATGAAGGAGACCGAGCTATTGTAGTAAATGCATTGAAGGAGAATGATAAAACTGTAAATCACACAATAAAAAAGACAAAGTAAGGTCGACAGCCTGCACTTTTGGAATTTTCGTCACACCCAACATAGTTGATTAAGCATTCTTGATCAAAAATTCCTTTACTTGGGATATTAAGTGGTAAATTCTTCGCTTCTAGTGCAATACTGGAAGAAGCAATTTTGCTCATTTTTTTTTTTGATCCAAGTATTAATCTGTAGTAGGAGAAGTACCTTGTCCTTCCGAGGCTCTGATACCATATTAAATTGAGCACATAGATATATGGACCAACACACAATTCACAAGATAGATCATACATATTTACTCATAAATTGAAGAATGAAACAGTGCAAAAATGGCTTGTAGCTATGAAAGATTTCATTAATAAAAAGTAATTATATAATTAATTACAATGGAGTACAATGGCTAAATAGCCTCATGCAATTTGAATCCATGTGAGGAAACTCGAATTAGTTTGACTCTACTTTACTGCATGGTTAACTGACCTTGTCTAAATCATTATTAGAGTTCAAAATCCCAACTTAAGTGTCTAATTCGATGTCAACTAGTATAACTGACTAAGGTAGGTGAGTAAATGCACCTCACCTACATGCATATATGCAAAGCTAGTGCTAACTGAGTATAAATGAATGTAATGGACTAGAACTGAATGTAAGTGACTCCTAACTGATCTTGACTAGTCACCAACAGAACTCAACTAATGGAGGTCGGTGCCGGCACTCCTAGTGGCTCCTGATTTGTAAGGATTGATCTAGGAGTCTCCTAAAGTGATGCATGAAAATGAAATTAGTGGAAGTTGGCCTCAATTAGTGTTCCCCACACTTTAGTAACTGATACATGTGCCCCAATTAGGCCAAGTTGACCCAATGGTGCCAGTGACTAAATATAGACTGAAAGGACTCTTGATTTAGACATAATTGACCAAATTTGACACGGGACGATTATAATCCTAACATGTACATATTTTGGTATTGTCCATTCCAGTATAGCCTTGATTTTGGCAGGATCAACCACTACTTTTTTCTGAAATAAGATGTCCCAAGTATTGTACTTCTCTTTTACGTAAAATCACATTTACTAAGTTTTGTGTATAACTAACGTTCTCTCAAAATTTGCAAAACCTTTCATAAATGTTCCTCATGATCTACCTCATTCTTTGAATATACTAAAATATCATCAATAAATACTAATACAAATTTACCTAAGAGTTTACTTAACACACTATTCATCATATTCATAAATATTGCAAGGGCATTTGTCAATCCAAAAGGCATTACCACAAATTCATAATGTCCATATCTTGTTCAAAAAGAAGTTTTATGAATATATTCTTCCTTAACTCGTACTTGATGATACCCTGACCTGAGTTCAATTTTTGAGAAAATTTTAGCTCCACCAATCTGATCAAACATATCATCAATTCTTGGTAAGGGATACTTCCTTTTAATTTTCATCTTGTTTAGTTGTTTGTAATCTATCCACATTCTGAAAGTGCCATCTTTCTTTTTAACAAACAAATCAGTGCTCCCCAAGGTGACACACTAGGCCAAATATACCCCTTGGAGATCATGATGCAAATGACAATCCCAACATTAGATATATGATAATATCTAAATATTACTTAGGAGGCAATCCTGGTATCTCGTTAGGAAACACATCTTGAAATTCCTTAAGGATAGGAAATTGTTGGAGTACTATTTTTGGCTTTTTCAGGTTCAATTTCCATAATTTTGAGGGCATAAATTTGACATCCCTTCCTAATACACTATTTAATTTGTACTACTGAGATTTGTCGTGTAGATATAGTTCTATAAATCCCCTTTATAGTATGATACTTTCCTTCGTCATCTACACAATCAAAACATTTATGCAAACAATTGATAATGATTTTGTGAGAATCTGACCAATCCATGCCAATTAAAATGTCGTATGATCCCAAAGGAAGCATATTTATGTTAACTAAGGTATCCATTTCATTAAAACTCAGCCTAGAATCTTTAACCAATTCCGTAACTTTCCTTTTTACTCCTATTTTCAATTATACCAACCATGCTTTTTTTTTCTTTCCTTGAGAAGTTTACTTTTTTTAATTAGTCTTGGTTCAATGTAACTTAAAACAATTCTTGAATTGATAAGTATGAAAATAGGTGTGTTCAATATTTTCCTTTATACCTCCAACATAGTGGATCGATGATCTACCTACCGGTTTTCTAAAAAAACATTAATTTTGGGTATATTCCTGGCTATGTCATTGACAATAGAAGCTTCTTGCAACATGTTTACAGGAGCCATTTTCATGTTAGGATTGTGAGGGAAATTTCTGTACAAACGAGATCCATTACAACCCCAACATTTAATTTCTTTTGAATTGTTATTGCACCCACTATTGGAAGTTCCTGTAACGTTTCTCCCCTTGTTGATGGTTGAAACTGACTTGATGTAATTGATATATGCATGGATTCTTTTTCCTTTCCTTAAAGGATAGGGTTTATATCCCTTCCTTCATTGATCCATCTTTTCATTCTAATTTTTTTTCCAATCTCTACTTAGTTATGATCTTTGTTCAAATAAAAAGTAGCATGATTTGTCTCTTCTAATTGCTTCATCCATAGCCTTAGGAATTCCAAATTCAAATTTATCTTTATAGGTCAGAGGTAAATCACTGATAAACCTATATACCTTAGCTTTTTCATCCCATTAAGTAAGGTACACAACGTTGTAAATTTACAAACTTAGTTACAAACTCTTCCATAGTTAGTTGCCCCAATCATAAATCGTTAAACTCTTTGGATTTCTCATCATAATACCATCACAACATGTAATTTTTGTTTACAATTTTTTTTAAAATTTCAAACTCAACTCTCTACTGTGTATATTATTTACACTTTTAGCCTCCCAAAACCATAGAGAAGATTTCCTGCTCAACTGCAAAATAGCTAAACGTGCTCTCAAATTATCATCATATCTTTATACTTGAAAGTATCATTTTATATTTAGTAACCATGCTTGAACAACCTCTTCATATTCTTTATCAAACATCGAGGGTCTCAACTTCTTAAATTATCCTTGTAACTCCACATGTTTCTCTTTTTGTCACTTGTAATTTGTTTCATCATCTTTATTTATATCCTGGGTGGTTAAATGGACATTATCTGTAGTTTCCTCACTGCTGTTACTTTTTGTATTTCCTTTCCTTTTCTTCCTAGTACTACAAGAATTTTGGCCATTGTTTTCTCTGGGTCTATCAAACTTTTTAATATTAGTTCACTTATCTAATCTTGATTTGATTTAGCATTCATCAATTTGATATTGTATGCCTTAAGTCTATTTAAATCATCCTTCAAACTCCTCATAGTTTGTAACATTTCTGATTGTATTTCAGCGTTACGTTTTGCCTCAAATTCCACATAGAGACTTTCATTTTCTAGTACTGGCATACCCTTCAGTAGTATCTCTTATTCAATTATTTGTCCTAGTTCAGGAATTAATAGGTCGGCATGCAACAAATATTAATTCATTTGTTGTTTTTCAGAAATCATATTACCTACAATATGTTCAGCCATATTAAACCATGTTTACATCAAAATGATTACGTGGTGTCCCATTAAGTCTAAGTGTTATAACCTTTCTATATCATTTTGTAACAAATTCCTAATATATATATATATATTAAATATTATTGTTTTTAAATATATTGAAAACCTTACTTAAGGTAAAAGAATCTAAACTCCCAGCTAGTTAAATTCCAAGGATTCACTTTCAATTAGGTCTTGATTTTTCTTTCTAGTACAAATGTTTTGCAGACTAGACAGGGAATTTATCTTATGACTTACTTAGCGGTAATCTAACCACCTTCTTCTCATGTTATAGTGAAGGTATCATCATATTTTGACCTTCCAAAACCTTAATGTTTTTCTTTACCTTTTTGAAGTATCAACATTAGTCCAAGCACAATAGGTTACCTGCAAGATAAAGGTATTCTCAGGTAATAAATTTAACATTTAGATTTTAGACTAAACAATTATCTAAGGTATTAACTCGGGAATTGACTGATGAAAGATATGGTTTTGTTAAAGGACTTATGGTTCTGAGGTTAAAGGTCTATTATAGCTGGCACCAATTTCTCTTTTAGGACAAGCTTAGGGTTTTTACTCATTCATTTACTGGCTTTTACCACACCCCCGAGATCCATAGAGTTGGGATGTTGCTCGAATTTTGCAAAACTACACCCACTGGATTTCAGTACTCAGATGGTCCCACTTATTTCAAATACTAAAAGGATTGTATCCATCTTAGTTGTTCAAATAAACATAAACGTTATGATGCATTACAGTCAATCCTTAATTGGGTTTTGGTCTTGTATGGAAAATGATAAAGTTATTTTACACTCGAGTGGTTGTATTTAGTTTTCTTTGTCGGTTGTATTCGCAGAGAGTGATTTAGATTTTTTCAGTTCATGAGTTCAAGACTCAGGTACGAAGAGTTGAAATTATTCTTGTGTTTTACAGGTTTTGTGTTTCCTTCTGTATTTTACATTTTTTTTAAATTCATGTGAAGTTTAACCATTAACACCTCTTTTCCTATGCATAATTCAAGAAAAAAAAGCAAGTTTCCAATTGACTCTTCGTCGGGGTTCAAATATATAATTCCATGTTTACTTCTCAGTCTTACTCACAGAAAATGAAAGGAGGAAATTACAGAGGTTCATGATTGCATCCGGTTTTGAGACAGAAAGTGAAAACATGAGTTTTGGTTCAGCTCAGTTGGCCATTGTAGATATGAAATTCGATAGCTGGGGTTTAAGTTTTTTTTTTAAACCTAAAAAAGGTTATTTTTGAAACTATTAGTTGTAGCTTGCTTTGTCATAGTTTAAGGTTTTTAAATTATTTCCTTACTATATAATGTAAACAATATTGAAGTAATATTGTTGGTTACTATTCCAGTTCTTCCTACTTAGTTCACTATTGTGGGAAAAACCCTTATTTGAAAAGGTTTTCTTGGAAGTCTAGACTGTTTATAAAAAAAATGGCTTATACATTTTTTTTTCTTTATAGAGTGTGTGAATATCACTATTTCCTTTTGATATGAGTTAGTTAATTCACTTTCCATCTATCTTTTATCTGCGCTTAATTTTTTACTTTTGTGTGACTAGGGTTTAATTTCTAATTTAAAACTCTTACTCTTATTCGTGTTTAATGGAATAAATGATGTCTAGATTTCCTAGGTTTTGGTTTACAATCAAAATTAAAGCTCTTATTTGTAACTAGATAATGATTACTGTAATATTAGCTCAACCATATTTAAACCTATTGACAGAGAAATGATAACAATACTACCTAATTTTATTGTTTAAATCATTACGAATACTCTTTACAGAATAATTTAAAAACATGATGATTTTCCATTCCTTAATTACATATTTGGAAATATTATAAAAAATATGATATTGTGTGCAGCATACATTGAAGAATAAACTAGGGTTTGTCTTAGTATAAAACATATATCTTCAATTGTAAAACTAAAAAGTTAACAACCATTTACCACTTCACCCGAGGAACCTCAAAAATCTGTAGTCTGCAAGAGTTACATGCCCTTTCCCAAAACCATGAATTTAGAACTCACTTCATACAACCCAAGTTGCCACTAGTACAGTAAAGAGAGTCACTTATTCCAGAACTTCACACCTTTACATGCTCACTGACGGTTCCAATTCATATCCTAACATATAACATATGTTCTCTGTAAGCTATATACTTTTCCACATAAATCAATTAGATCCTACACCTTTTCTTTGGATGATCTCTAACATCTCTCCCGTCTTTTCCTTTTTATGAATACCCTCTTTTTCCTCTTTGCCTAGGACTTTTAATATCAATAACTAATTCTCTTTACTATTGGCCACTTGTCTTTGTAAACATGTATGGGGATTTAGTTACTGTTATAAACTCAAGTTTCTGTCAATTAACTACATGGTTGCTTAACTACTATATTCAAGATTGTATTTGTATTAAAATTAAATTATTTGTTTCCATCACACACATAAAATAAAATTACTAAAACAAAGAATGTTACGAGGGGGTATTGCAATTCTCCCCTCCTAAAAACTTTGCACCATCCTTGGTGCGTATTCAATCTTATCATACTCTTGAAATAAAACATGATACAATTGTCTCATAACCTCCTCTTTTTCCCAGGTATCTTCCTATAGTGTATAGTGCTTCTATTGAACTTTAACCTATACAACAGTTCATTTTTGAAGCTCAACCTCTCTCTTGTCTAGGATGCACATTGGTTTCACGTGAAATTCGTCCTCCGGTTCCACCTGTACATTGTTCCAATCAGTGACATGAGATTGATCAACTACATATTTTTTAATAGAGAAAGATGGAAAATATCATGAATTCTTATGTAAGGAGGTAGAGCTAATAGATAAGCTATAGAACCTATTCTAGCCAAAATTTCAAAAGGTCCCACATATCTCAGTGCTGAGTTTGCATATAATCTCGTTCGTATCTTACTTTTCTTTGGTTTGACTCTTAGTAATACATGTTCCCCTACAGTGTATTCCTTCATTCTTCTCTTCTTGTTTGCATAACTTTCCTTCCTATCCTGTGTTGCTATTAAATTTTGATTTATTTAGCATACAATTGTCTTCATCTGTGCCAACATATATGGTTCTAGAACCATTCTATCTTTAATATTTCCCCAACTCAAAGATAATTTACATCTTTTTCCATACAACACTTCAAAAGGACTCCTTTTGAGGGAAGCTTGATAATTGTTGTTATATGAAAATTCCACTAAATGGATACAATCCTCCCATTTACCTAGTTGATTCATTACATACATCCTTAGCATATGTTATAATATTTGATTTCCTCACTTGGTCTTCTCATCTTCTTGTGGATGATAGGATGTACTAAAATTTAACTTTGTATCCATACCTTTATATAATGATGTTCAGAAATTTGAGGTAAATTTTGAATCTCGATTAGTGATAATTGTTTCGTTATTCCATGAAGTCTAAAAATATCTTTCATGAATATATCAATAATGTTTGTCTTTATAAGTTGATTTTACGAGTATAAAATGTGTTGCTTTACTTATCTTATCTACTACAACCATAATGGAATCATTATGCTTCTTTGTTTTCAGCTATACGGTGATGAAATCCATGGTTATAGTTTCCCATTTCCATTCATGAATGGGTATAGGATGCAATAATCTAGTTGGATGTTAATGAGCAACTTTAACCTGTTGACATGTAAAGCACCTACCCACAAATTCAACAAATTCCTTCTTCATATTTGGACGGTAAAAATATTTCTTTAAGGTTGTTATAAACTTCTGATATCTAGGATGTCCTACATAATGATTATCATGTAATTCTATGAAAACGATATGTTTTATGTTAGAATGATTTTGTACATTATAAATTCAGTTTTGAAGCACAGAAACACTTATGTATCAATCTGGTAGATGCTATCCCCAGTACCAACAATTATGTGGTTACATCTTTACATCAAATTTTTATAGTCATCATCACCATTTGACAATGTTTTCAACATATTTTTAAATTCTGATTCATATTCACTAACTAGTATAGAATTCATTTCATGTTGTTTTTGGCTTAGTGCATCTGCTTCTATGTCTTCCTTCCCTTTTATGTGTCCAATTTCAAAATCATACTCACTCTAGAATGCAAGCCATCTTGATTGATGTGCATTCAATGTTTTCTAGTCAAACATGTATTTTAACCCAATATTGTCGGTTAGTAACAAAAAATTCTTTCCCACCAGATAATGTCGCCAAATTCCTGAGAGTATGGATGATAGCTACAAACTTTATGTCATGTACTACATAATTTTTTCCATGATATTTTAACTATATGGATTCATAACAAACTACATGACCTTCTTGAGTTAAAACCGCTCCCAAACCCTCTTTACTTGCATAAGTGCATACTACAAAAGCCTTGTTTAGATCAACAATTCTTAATATCTATGTTGTTGTCAATAAATGTTTCAATTTATCAAATCTATCTTGGAACTGTTGGATCTAAATAAATCAAATATTTTTCTTTTGAAGGGTTGTTATCGGATGACCTATTCTGGAAATATTTTCTATAAATCTACGATAATATCCTATTAATCCCCTGAATGATCTAATCTCATGTACATATTTTGGTACTGGACATTCCAGTATAGCCTTGATTTTAGCAGGATCAACCGCTACTCCTTTTTTCTGAAATAACATGTCCCAAGTATTGTACTTCTCTTTTATAAAAATCGCATTTACCAAGTCTCGCGTATAATTGATGTTCTCTCAAAATTTGCAAAACCTTTCATAAATGTTCCTCATGCTCTACCTTTTTCTTTGAATATACTAAAATATCATCAATAAATATTAATGCAAATTTACCCAAGAATTTACTTAGTACATGATTCATCATATTCATAAATGTTGCAAGGGCATTTTTCAATCCAAAATGAATTACCAGAAATTCATAGTGTCCATATCTAAGTTCGAAAAATAGTTTTATCGATATCTTCTTCCTTAACTTGTACTTGATAATACCATGACTCGAGGTCAATTTATGAGAAAATTTTAGCTCCATCGATATGATCAAATAGATCATCCATTCCTGGTAAGGGATACATGCTTTTAATTGTCATATTGTTTAGTTGTTTGTAATGTATGCACATTCTGAAAGTGCCATCTTTTTTTTTAACAAACAAACCCTTACTCCCCAAGGTGACACACTAGGCCGAGTATTCACCTTGTCAAGTAATTCTTGTAATTACATCCTTAGTTCTGTCAATTATGTAATAGTCATACGGTATGGAGCTCATGATACAGGTGCAAACCCAGACATTAGATCTATGGTAAAGTCTAAATATTACTTAGGAGGAAATCCTGGTATCTCGTCACAAAATACATCTTGAAATTCCTTAAGGATAGGAAATTGCTCCAATACTATTTTGGGATTTTCAGGCTCAATTTCCATAATTTTGATGGCATAAATATGAAATCCCTTCCTGATACACCTTTTTAAGTTGTACCACTGAGATTTGTTGCATAGATATAGGTTTATCAATCCCCTTTATAGTATGATACTTTCCTTCCTCATCTACATAATCAAAAATTTTATGTAAACAATCGATAATGGTTTTGTGAGATTGTAGCCAATCCATGTTGATTAAAATGTCATATGATCCTAAACAAAGTATGTTTAGGTTATCTAAGTTATCCATTTCATTAAAACTCGGCCTACAATCTTTAACCAATTATGTAACTTTCATTTTGACTCCTAATGCCAATTGTACCAACCATACATTTTTTTACATTTCCTTAAGAAGTTTACATTTTTCAATTACTCTTGGTGCAATGTAACTTAAACTTTCTCGTGAATCGATATGTAAACAAGTGTATTCAATATTTTACTTTCTACCTCCAATATAGTGGATTGATGATCTACCTACCAATATTCTAAAGCAACATTAATTGTGGGTATTTTCCTGGCTATGTCGTTGATAGTAGAAGATTCTTGCAACATGTTTACAGGAGCCATTTTCCTCTTAGGATTGTGAGGGGAAATTTTGTACAAATGAGATCCATTACAACCCCAACATTTACTTTCTTTCAAATTGTTATTCCATCCACTATTGGAAGTTCATGTACCATTTGTCCCATTGTTGATGGTTGAAACTCACCTATTATAATTGTTTTTGTATGTCTTTTTGTTCCTTTCCTAAAAGGAGAGGGTATATATCCCTTTTCGCATTGATCCCTCTTTTCATTTTTCTTGTTTTCTCAATTTTTTCTTAGTTCTAATCTTTGTTTAAATAAAAGGTAAGAGAGTTTGACTTTTCTAATTCCTTCATCCATAGTCTTAGGCATGTCAAATTCAATTTTATCTTTATATGACGGAGGTAAACAATTGATAAACCTATATACCTTATATTTTCCATCCCTTAAATAAGTTACATAAAGTTGTAAATTTACAAACTTGGTTACAAAATCCTCCATAGTTAGTTGCCCCAATCTTAAATTATTAAACTCTTTGGATTTTTCATCATAATACCATTTGGAGGTGATTTTTTTTTTAAATTTCCAACTCAACACTTTATTGAGTATATTATTTAAACTTTTAGCCTCCTAACACCACATAGTAGCTTTCCCTCTTAACTAAAAAAATAGCTAAACATGCTCTCAAATTATCATCATATGTGTATACTTGAAAGTATTGTTTTATAATTAATAACTAGGATTCAACAACCTATTGAGATTCTCCATCAAACATGGAGGGTCTCAACTTCTTAAATTCTCCTTGCAAATCCCTAGGTTTTTCTTTTTGTTTCCATGAAGTGTTTGAAGGATGATTTAGATAGCCTTAGGGAAGACAATATCAAATTGATGAATACTGACAGACCCACAAAAAAACAATGGCTGAAATTCTTGCAGTACTTAAAAGACTTGATGCTATTTCATTCCTTAATTTTGCACTCTTCAAGAGTTCCACTCTCTTTCCCAAAACCGTGAATTTAGAACTCACTTCCTACAGCCCAAGTTGTCACTATACAGTAAAGAGAGTGACTTATTCCAGAAACTTGCACCTTCAATTCAGAGCCTAACATCTAAAAATTATTCTTTGGCAACTACGTACTTTTCCACATAAATCAATTAGAGTGTACACCTTTTTTTTTTTGATAAATAACTCTCTTTACTCATGGGCATTTGTCTTCTTAAATATGGATAAGGATTTAGTTACTGTTCTACACATAGATTATAAAACAAAAGTTATTTTTAATTCATATGAAATGTGTGAAAGCAGTGATATGCAAAATCAATCACATCTTAAATCATATTTTAAACTGCATCTTAGTTTCATATAAAGTATAAATCATATTTTAAGCCACATCTTAGTTTCATTGAAAATATTCATAATATTAATATAACTTATATATTAGATAATTTATAAGAGTATATTTAACACATTAAAAATATTATTTTATATAAGGTGATAAATTTATTACACTAGTTCACAACTACTTAATTTGTGGTTGGTGAAGGTGGATAGACTGTAAGTACGTATCACTAAATTATATGTGTTATCCATGTATAATTTGTATAATACACATTGTTTCATCCTTATACAATCTTAAAAAAGCATACATGATATTCTCACCAAACCTAATATAAAATATTAAGCAAAATAAAAATTTAATAATAAAACAAAAACTAATCCTATAATAATCATATAAATTAGAAAATACTTACAAAATTATAAAACCAAATGTAAATATAATATATTTAAAACATATATTCATTAAACAACTTCGTCTAATAAGAAAAAATTATACATAAGAAATGCTTGCAGTTATAACTCCAATGAAATGAAAATGTGAACATGTTCCAAAGATTCTTACCCTCCCCACATTTGTTACAAGTAAAAAATAAATAAAATCTTAAAGCAATGACACGTTATATAAAATAGTAAACGTAATCAATAACTTGTATTCAATATGAGAAAATAGTAATGTGAAAATTTATTTAAGTAAAAATTAAAATAAATGTTAAAGCAATGACACGTTACATAAAACATTAGAAGTAATCAAAAACTTGTATTCAATATGTGAAAATAGTAATGTGAAAATTTATTTAATCAAAAATCAATGTTAACTTAAGAAATTTACTATTTTAAAGATATAAAATAGTCAAGTGAAAATTTATTTAATAATATCTGAACGTTACCTTAAAATGTTTACTATTTAAATATTTGTATTCAATATGTGAAAATAGTAATGTGAAAGTTTATTTAATCAAAACTCAATGTTTGCTTATTTTAAATATATAAAATATTAAAGTGAAAACTTAAATAATATTTGAACGTTAATTTAAAATGTTTACTATTTAAATATCTAGAATTTTTTTAATTTTTTAATTAGATAACGTAGGAAGACTTAATCCTTGATAATTGAAGGTAAATTAAAAAAATATAATTAAATTATTTAAATTTATTTAACAAATTCAAAATATTATTTATCCCTACCGACTTGGAGGGTGTAAGCGTCACGTTTTTGCCGATTAATTTGCACTCTTCTTTTCATTCATCTCGTCATTGAGGGGGCCGCATCGTATTTTTTTTTAAGATGCGTAATTGATTTTCCAAGGGCAACCCTTATCAATGGCCATTGTAAATTGCTTAAACGGAACATATCCTCGAGTACTTGGATTCCTAGATGCGATGGAGATTCAGAGAATCACTGCCTGGCTACTACTAAGTCTGATGATGTTCAGCAGCAATCAGCTCTTATCCGCTTCTCAAGCAGCCACACCACCCTCCGGTACTAATGGGATCATGAATATATTACTGAAGTTACGTTTCTTCAAATTAGTAGTTTAGTTTATTTATGATATGATTGAATTAATGGATTCTTGTTTGTTTGTTTGTGCGGGGATCTCATGATCTTCAGATTTTCCGTTTGAGTTTATGACCGTCGATGGCGAGCAAGCAGCTGCAAGAAGATACGATTACATTGTAGTTGGAGGAGGAACTGCCGGCTGCCCCTTGGCCGCAACGCTGTCTACCAAGCATTCAGTTTTGGTAGTGGAGAGGGGAGGATCTCCTTATGGAAATCCCGACATCGAGAACGCTGATGCTTTTTTAAAGCCATTGGGTGAGACCGACAATTACACTTCCGTAGCGCAGACTTTCATTTCAGAGGATGGAGTGAGTAACGCTAGAGCCAGAGTTCTGGGAGGCGGAACTGCTATCAATGGCGGCTTCTACAGCAGGGCGAGCAGAGAATATGTTCGTAATATGGGATGGGACGAGCGACTAGTAGAGGAGTCCTATGAATGGGTGGAGAAACAAAATGCATTCAAACCAGATCACCTCCACAGCTGGTCATCGGCTTTTAGAGATGGGCTCTTGTCAGCAGGAGTTGTTCCATACAATGGATATACGTTGGAACATGTGGAGGGAACCAAGATCAGCGCCTCCACTTTCGACAACAATGGCAAGAGACACACAGCCGCAGATCTTTTAAGGTCTGCCAATCCCCAGAATATCGTAGTTCTTCTCAATGCCACCGTTAGCAGAATTCTCTTCAATTCCCATTCAGAAGGTATAAATTCATTCAAAGACATGCCATTGTTTAGACATTTCATATTTTTCCTACACATTAATGATCAATTTTCACAATATTGTTTACGTAATTCTCCAATCATTTATGATCAAGAAGGGATTAATAATTCATATCTGCAGATTTAGTTTTTTAAGTATGAAAATATGCAGGAACGAAGGATGGGTCCTTTGGGATGCTGAGGGCCCGAGGAGTCGAATTCATGGACCGCCATGGTCGTTCTTATCAAGCTTTGCTGAATGAATCATCACATTCCAGCGAGGTAATTGTTTCTGCAGGAGCCCTGGGCAGCCCCCAGCTGCTCCTCTTGAACGGAATCGGCCCATTTGAACATCTCAAAGAATTCAATATTTCACTACTCCTACATTCGCCCTTCGTAGGCCAAGGGATTCAAGACAACCCCCGTTCAACAGTCGTCTTGCAATCTCCTACACCCCTGGAATTCTCCAGCATACAGGTAGTGGCTATTCTTAAAGGCTCCCAAACTTACATCGAGTCCGGCAGCTCCGTAAATAGCAGCTTAGCAGCTATGTATATTGGAGAAATATTCGAGAAATTGGCGTTTCCATTATCGAGGGGTGAGCTTCGGCTACGCAGCAGGGATCCCCGAGACAATCCGTCTGTTCGATACAACTACTATTCCCACCCTCTGGACCTGCAAAGATGCGTGCAAGGGGTCAGGATGATCGCTAAAATCCTCAACACGCGGTCTCTGCAGAGATTTGCATATGCAGCAGCTAATGAGTCCTCGCGTGAGTTTCATTTCATTGGGCAGGCGTTGCCGGAGAACCCTTGGGACGATCCAGCCCTGGCTCAGTTCTGCCGCGATACTTTGAGTACATTGTGGCATTACCATGGAGGGTGTGAAGTTGGCTATGTGGTTAACAACAAGTATCAGGTGAACGGAGTTAATAGTCTCAGAGTTGTGGATTGTTCAACGTTCAGAGACAGTCCTGGAACAAACCCACAAGCCACCATTATGATGCTCGGCAGGTAATAATTATGTCATTTATAGCATTCTTAATATTTCAATTGTGCACTTATATTGCCTTGAATTATTACAAATAGCAACCATATTATTGATGTGTGCAGGTATATGGGAATGAAGATTCTTCAAGGGGTGACAGACTGAAGTTTTTTCATTACTCTAACAGCATAATCATGCACAGCTACCGTCCTATTTTACTTGAAAATAAGCAAAGCTACACAACGCGAACCTCGACGCCTATAAATACCATACAATAATATATCATGTATGATTTGCTTTAAAAATTTCAAGTACTATGTTTATCTTTTCAAATAATTAATAGTTTTTATTTTTTTTAAGTTAGGAAATTTGTAATTTCTTTTAGCATGAAGAATTTGTAATTTTGAAGTTTTCAAAGTATTATTAATTTTTATTTGTAGTTTATAGTTTTTATATATTCAAAATGAAATGTGTATATTTTATACTTTCGTATTAATATTAATTTTTTCTTTTTAAAGTTAAGAAATTTATAATTTTTATTTTTTAAAATTAATAAATTTCTTATTTTTATATTTTTAAAGTTATGAAATTTATAATTTTTATATATTTAAAGTTAAATGTTTATATTTTATAGTTTTCAATTATTGTCAATTTTATTTTTAGTTTTAAACTCAAGAAATTGACCAATTTTTATTTTTATTTTTAAATTTAAGAATTTTGTATTTTTAGATGTTAAATTAAAAATTATATTTGAAAGATGTCACGCATCCATATAAAGATCAAAGAATTTTCTAAGCGTTTTAGATGAACCTACAACATAGCTATAAATATTAATATTTAAATAGAGACATGTTTTTTTCATGGCTATAAATATTAATATTTAAATAGAGACAGGTTTTTGTTTTTGTTTTTCAGATGGAAAGATCGGCCATCCTAGCATAAGGTCTAACCCTAGAGGACTGACCTCCCGAACCGAGAGAGTGTACACACGTCTTACCAATTGAGCTAACCCTTGAGGCTTAAATAGAGACATGTTTATACAGGTTAGAAATCATAATAAAGGAATGGATAATTGTTGCATCAAACTAAACCCATCACTCCAATAACTTCAAAATTTCTAATGAAGTAGGGAGTAACTGTTCAATAAGTTAAAATCCTAATGGAGTATGGAGTAAAAATTCAACAAGAGCTATATGAAGAGAAGTTTTTTGCAATGGAAACACTTGTTGAAAGAGTTGTTTTTTTTTCACTTATGAAGCTAAATGATAATAGTTTAAAAGTTAAAATTGGACCATCAAAGCTTCATGAGATAACTTAGATATGTTTGACAAATAATTTTATTAATGTGATAAACGAACAAGATTTCTACATACATTTCATTCCGTTTATTTTCTTAAAAATTGAAAAACTATTATTTATAATGATGCAAGTACATTCCACCCATTTTCGAACTTTATGACGACTAGGTCTTCCATGTGAAATGTAATTTCCCTTGGGGTTAATCTACGAGTCTACTATAGGTATTTCCAACATCTATCCACTTAATATGGGTTTGGAATTCACTTGGAAAATCATGATTTTCACACATTTCAATAATAATATCGCATAAGGAGGCGAGCTTTACCCTGGGAAAATTAGCCCCGATATCCTTCCTATCACGTTTCTTGAAGGAATCATAATATGTGATGCAATCAGTATCACTTTCTATTTGTAGGGCAATCAGTGCATTATCATTATGCACAAAATGGATATCACCAATTCAAGAAGGAGTAAGCTATCTACCCAACGATTTGCATCGAGCCCCACCCGATGCCGCCGAGTGATAGCTTACTTTGTTACCCTTCCTTTACAACTCACGGACTAGAATTGCAGAGGATATCCATGGAATACAATGGTATCCAAACCATGAAAGATTGTATTGGAAGAGATAGGGTTAGTGTTCCATAGAGTTTGTAGCACTTGCAAAACTCAGTAGAGGGTCTTCGCGTAGCAAGAGAATGATTTCAAGTCATAGCAAATTAGAGAGAGATATTCACATTTTCAGACATGATGAGAGATCTTTGTTGCAATAGTATTCTCCGTTAGGGTTGAGGAGAGATCACTGTATTGCAATAGTCTTCAACTAAAATAATATGCAGCAATATCATACAGATTAGGGATTTAGTAAAAAGAGTCTCCACCAAAAGCGGAAGCATTTTTACCAGGATTCTTCATGTGTTTTCACAAGCTAGGTAGAAGCACCAATGTTCTGCTCCATAAGATGATTCCAATCTTCAAATAGTGGTTGCAACCTCCTGTACTTGTCTCAAAGGTACCAACATTTATTTTGTTCCTATACGGTCAAAGATCTGAGAAACAACCATTAAAACATAGAGTAATCTATCTCAGGTGGGTAAGAGAGTAAGTTATCACTTGACTGTGTCGGATGGGCGCCAGTGCAAATCATCGAGTAGATAACTTACTCCATTCAAGAACATTTTTCATAAAATGTATATAAAATTCAATGTCAAATTACAATTTAATACCAAACTCTTATCACAATAAGAAACCAGCAAAACTTTTACTTTTCGACAAGTTGAGAGAATAAATTTCAACATTAATTTTGTTTGGTCTTTCCAAATTTTATTTTAAAAAGGGAATTAAATATTAACTTATACCCAACACCAATGGCTTCCAAGTGCAATAATATTCTTATCTTGGTAGAATATTTCAAATCATGTTTTGCAATTCTCCTCCCAGTTATGGTCTTTTCTATAATAAAGATTCAGAACATAATCATATGCTATATGCTCTAACAAACAGTCCTATACAATATTATAATAACCTTTTTCATGGCTTTGCATTGTCAAATGAAGAATCTTTAAAACAGTCTCAGAATTATCAATACATGTTGCACCCTTGCTTGAACAAAACATGTAAGTGTTGAAAGGTTTGTATGGGATTTTCTTGATAACCCCATCTAACTCCCTTGGAGAGTCAAAGCCCGTGGTTTACTAGTGTAGGGGTATACTACAAGACATTGTTAAGAAGAGTCATACAAGCATATTGAGTAAAATAATCAAGTACCTTTTCACTGCCATTAACCATTACGGCCTGCCAATGAAGAAAGATCAAAGGATCAGCAGTCGACTCAAATGGTACAAGGATCACTTGAGGAACAATATCATTTTTGGAAACCACGTGACAAAATTTGCATGCCCAATTTTGACAGCCAACTGCTTCAACAAGTCCTACATCCCCCACTAAAGGAAATCCAAATGTTATACACAAAGGAGAGATTTGGAACCTCAACCTCTTTTCCAGCACCCATAGTGTAGCCAAGCTTGCAACTTCCCCTCTTAAGGAATGACCCACAAATTCCTTAGACAACAACTCCAAGCTCAAGCGCATTAACTTCGAGCCCTGTTTAAAAATACAAAAAGATTAACCTGTGATGAGCAAGATGTATCTTAACCCCACCTTCAAAGTTTGGGCCATAACTTGAATTGATTTCAATTGTTTTTTAAGGATGACAGTTAGTTCAACAGTTATTACCAATCTTTGTTCATTGGAAATGCTCGGGATTTCGTAAATATTGCCTCACTTAGACTTCTTAGTAAGGAAGGAAGGAATGCCCCAACCACTCAAGTGTTCACCTCCCTCATCTAACTTGCCATCTTTCCCACAGTAATAAATTAGTATTAAGACCATAGTTTTTAGCCCATATAAAAGGTAGTAGTTGTGGGTATGAGTTATATGCTTTTAATCCAGAGGTATTTTGAGCCATTATTATGAGATAGCAAGAGGCGGTATGAGCTAAGATACCGTGATACTGTGAGTACTAATAATGATGTACAAATCCAGAATAGCCAGTAGTAAAAAGGATGGATATTTATATGGATGGAAGATAAAGATGGGGATATGGTCTGGTGCGACCTCTTTATCTAATGTAAATAAAGTGGATAGTAGTGGATAGTAGCAGATAATATCAATATTTCTCAAAATTTATGGTATCTATTTACCTTTTCTGGGCATACCTTTATATCTATCCTTCCTTAAGTCCACTTTAAGGCACTTTTTTCATGCATTTATTTGCCTAAATAGAAGGGATCCAGATAGGCGATAAGACATATAAAATAGATTTTATATCCATGAACAAAAGGAAGGCAACTCACTCACAGTCAAGTTTCAATCCTTATCTGAGAGTGTATTCTTTATCCTTTTTTATCCATCAAGTTGTTCCTGAAGTCGCATCTGGTTCTTGAATTTGTAAATATGAACCCATATCTTCCTTGCTTATTGGACTCCTTAGCTTGGACTCCTCTTATTTAACTCCAGCAAAGAATTTCAGCAAAAGGACATGCTAGAAGGAGAAGTTGAGGAAGTGCGCTAGATTTTAGATCCCTTTTTCTTTTCACAAACTTTGGGAGCCCTTACAAGCAAGATGTCAGGTCAATTTTAGCATGTTGTTGATTGTAATGGAAAGGACCTTACATGTTATAAGTTAAAATAAGTGAAATTGTCGATTTTACCTGTTTGATCATGGAATGCATCAACACAATGTTAAAATAAGTGACTAAGGTATTTCCTCTTTTTTTTTAATCTAATATCATTCTGTACTGAAAGATAAATTACTTTACCTTTGCTTTGAAATCTGTATTCTCTATAATATGGAGGAAAACCTTAAAATCTCCCTGGTGGACAAGGTATTTTTTATCATTATTATCCATGAGGGAAGCAGAGAAGAAGTGGTTTTCCATTTGTATATTTCCCTCTCCATATTTTATGTGTTCAACAATGAAACCTTCTATTTTATGAAATGAAGGAAAGGAAACATATGAAACGCCTTCATACTCATTTAGACTAAAATTATCTGAGTTCTTTGCACAACGTAACTCTTCCCAACCCTTGGACATAATTCCACATGAAACAAGGAAAGTTCCAATATCTTGACCAATAGTGGACCTACAACAACATTTCTGTAATTAGAACCAAAATGAAGAAGTAGGATAAAGACTAGATTCTTGGATCTTCATTTGTTAGAATGAATTCATGGAGTAACCCCATACATGCTAGATGGAAATGACAGTTCAAGCCCTACGGCTTAGAGTAGAGGCTCATCGAATTTTGAACTACTAAGAGATTAGTTGGGGATGCGGAAAACACATGTGCATCTACCAGAGATTGAATCTCAATTCATAGCCACCACCATTCCACCTGTACATCAATTCTCCACTGTATTATATATAAAAAAAGAACTAGTTTTAATGGTTTTTTTGGAGAATCGAAGCGAACAACTAAGTACACTCTAACAACTGTTGTCCACCATATTCTCTTCCACACACTCTACAATGTCTGTCACAAAATGATCATTTTCTGTTTACACCAACTCGCCTCTGAGTCTTGGGACACAAATTCCTAGGCCTGTGTCACCTATATAGATGAATAGGAAGCAAGGTAAATCAAAATTTAAATAATCCTCCCAAAAAAATTGATACAAACTACAGAAAAAAAATTTAAAATGCGAAAAAATTGAACCTACCTACAAAATTAATCCACCGAAGAAAATCATATATATCCCTTTTCAAGGACATAATAAGTTAAAGAAGGAGAGCGGGTTCCTCTTCCTCACTATGTCCACACCATCCCTTTCCAACATAGCTTGTTTGGATAGCTCATAAACAATTTTGTTGAATTGGTTTTTCATATGGTATAGACATATCTTTAAGTTAAGTTCCATTTGACATGACTAATCGAGCAAGGATGTCAAAGAGATGTTTTGCATTCTAAAGGTTTTTTATGCATTCAATCACTAGTTTGGAGTCTCTAAACATCACAACATAGATATGTATTTTACCAAAGTTACTTTCACAATATTTAGCAAGGAGTGAACCTCTCCCTACTCCACAATGGCTTGGTTGCTCTAGATAGATCCATCAAAGATGCATGAAAATTTAGATTTATCAATTATAGGGAGGTGTGGATTCTTTTCTTTTTCCACTTTGGAGATAAGTACATGTCTTCATAAATATAATTGATTTTGTAAAACACATGGGAAGAAGAGTTTATCCTATAAAAATATTACATTTTTGGGGATAGAGATTAACCAAGAGACAATGCAGTGTAGGGTTTTGTGATCCACAATTCTTGTATCATGTAACTATTGTTTCAAACCATCCACCATAGAAATTATATTCTATTTTTCTACCCCATGTTGATGATAAGACCTCCTTCTACACCTCCTCCTTAGTAAATAGACAGTTCATTATCACATGTTTGATATGATTTGTCCTCTTTAGCATTGCATACCATACAAAGTGATATCAGTTTCCAACATCTCTCTTGAAGTTCCTCCTCAATTCGTAGTTTGTTATTTCAACATAGCTAGATGAAGTGTTCGGTTTCAACGAAGCCTTGATTTTCCACAAGGGATTTCACTACCATTTTGATTACATGTATTTGGTTTCCCATGGTATTTTCCCAATGTATTTCATGTAATAATACCTATATATTGTACTGGGTTTTTTCTCAATAATCAGAGTGAAAAAATTCCCACTGGGGTGATTTTCCTCTAGTGTTCTATCCAATATTTCTTTCTCTGTTCTTTCTCTCTCTTTGTGCAAATAATTCTAACTAATATTGTGTTTTCTATATAAATCTAAGATGGAATTTCAACTAACTTGAAACTTTTGTTGTGATTTTGTGCATTCCAAAATCTTACAAGGGTGTCATTTTCCAAGATAGAGCATCATCCTCTTCTTTGAAAATAATAAAACTTATCTTCAATCTATTTGTATAAACATTTCATTATATAGCAACCAATCCATCCAATCCAAGCATCTCAACATCCTTCCAACCATTTTTTCATAAATTTCCATCATTATTAGTTGTAGCATCAACTAGGCATGCAATTCCTTGCACTAGTGAAAAAGAAATAATTGAATACGGGTGATTCCATGAAGATGGGTAACACTTTTTGGCCAAATTTGGCAATGAAAACCTGATTTTTTACTCATGTGCTAGATAGAAGCCCTCAAAACGCATATATGCCATGTGAATTTTGACTTGCAGTAAAAAAACAAATTGTACGGTTTTGAAGCGGAGATCATTTCAATGGAATGAACGACCGTAACGGATGTCAACTCAATCGGAAGGGGAATATGCGGAAGCTTTACAAAATTATTATGAAGCTATGCGACTAGAAACTGACCCTTATGATCGAAGTTATATACTTTATACTATAGGTCTTGTCCATACAAGTAATGGGGAACATACGAAGGCTTTGGAATATTATTTTCAAGCTTTAGAATGGAACCCATCCTTACCACAAGCTCTTAATAATACGGCCTTGATCTGTCATTACGTGCGGCTATCTGTACCATAGAATAACTTAGTTAATAACTACTACGGGTAAGAACAAAAGGCTTTCTACATATGCACCGTTCCAAGTAACGGTTTTTATCAGCTGTAGCAAAACAAAACATCTCTCATAGGAGCCCGAATATGAATAGATAGATAGAGCCTAAATATTCCATGGATAAAAAATGAAATTGATGATGGAAGCACCATAAAGATCAATTATTGAAAGAAGGTCCAGGCTGATACGATCAAAATCTGCTCATTGACAAGAATAAGGAATCAACTTATGTAATAGAGTCGATCTACTAAGCTATTGAGCAGCGGTGTAGCATCAGATCCTAAAGATGTGAAGTACTCCAGACGGAAAGTACTCTTCAAAATTTCTATATGGAACTGAGATAGTTACCTTGCAAAAAGACTTTTATTCGGACGATCAATCTGAAATCTCTTCCTATACTTCACTTTTTGAGGGTAGGAGAAAAGATAGAACCTGATCATTTAATTGATTGGAAGTGAAATCAGAAACTCATGTCATTGACTTTTTTTGGTCCTTTAGTTAATATGAACTCCCAATGAATCATCTCCAATCCAAGAATATTTTGAAATTTGGGTAGAGGACTAAAGAATAGTTGATTGAGCCGTATGAGGTAGGAAACTCTCAAGTACGGTTCTGAGGGAAGAAAACTTTTCCAAGTGGACCTATCCCGACCGAGGAGAACAGGCCATTCGACAGGGAGATCCTGAAACTGCGGAGGCTTGGTTCGATCAGGCTGCTGATTATTGGGAACAAGCTATAGCACTTCCTCCAGGCAATTACATCGAAGCACAAAATTGGTTAAAGATTACAGGACGCGTTGGAGAATGATAATTTCTATTATTGGGAAATCGTTTGAATTATTTAATATCTTTTTTTCTCGAAATCAATGGAATTATTCCAAAACATTTCCCAAAATTAGATTCGATTCCGTTGGCATCTCATAGGAATATATTTACAATATAACAAAGAATACCTTTTCTGGTTCTGAATTG
>LPNX010122138.1:9176-129943 GCA_001517045.1 Pseudotsuga menziesii
TTTCATTTACTAACGAGGATGTTGTCGAGATTGATTTTATGATAATAGTTCAAAATTAGAAATAAACAATTATAAAAAAGGAATATAAAAAATAACTGGTTGGTTAACACTGAAGAATGTTAGGTAAAACGAAAAAGAATATAAAAAAAAATGATAGTTGATAAATGGATAACAAGAAGAATGTCGGTGATAACATGTAGCTGGGCATGGATAGCTCACTGGTTTAATTAGAAGAATAAGAGGAATAAAAAAATATTTCCAAATTGTCTTCCATTCTATATGTATCTTACAACCATTTGATCCCGTAAACCACAACCTATTGTGTACTTATACTTTCTAGAGATTGTATCAATATAAGACAATACACTATGGCACTCCTTCAAAATTCAAAATAAATAATTATATATATATTTTTTATATTCAACCTATTGCTATTTTCTTGAAACTTTTCTTAAGAGGGAGGTACTTAGCAACTATGTTGCTATTTCCACTTGTATTTTTTTGTTTTAAATGAATTATAATATTTTTTTTAAATTATAAGTGTAGAAGTTTTTTTTAATGATTATGAATTTTTTTTAATTTAAATATGAAAGCAAATGCAATTTCCATTTTTTTTATAACTAATGTTATGTTGGTTAAAATATATAATAAACAATATTATTCTTTGATTTTAATTAATTATATTTGTTGAATATTAACAATTAAAAATTTAAAATTAATATTAAATGGTATTTCAATTATTAATATAATCTTATTAACATTATACAGTTTTGCATATGTTCCTATTGTAAATTTTAAGAGGCAGGTATAAATAGCTTTGCTGCTATTTCACTTGTTTTTATATATAATTAGTTTGATCTGAAAATCAGATATTGGAATCATTTTTATATGAATTTCCATTAGTTCATTATACATCTATTTTAATTATAGAATAATATGACTGATTTCCAATTTCATAATAAATAAAATAAAATTTCCATGGAACATTTCATGTGAAGGGTTCCAACGCATTAAAGTTTGAATTCAATGAACTGAGTCATGTAAAATCTAAATATTTCTTAACTCCAATTCTCATGAATAAAGATTACTTTTAAATTCATGTTCTTCCTTGTATACTCATATCAGAACTAAGGAAACCTGGGTTTGGGTTTATTTTTAATTTCAAATCTCAGAACACCTAGGTTGATTTCTAATTCCAAATTCCAAAGAAAAATGCAATTTCACACTATAATACTTCAAGATGATCTCCACGACAAATAATGAAATGCAATTTTCACACTGCATGTATTTAAATGTGAGAATATTGAAGTTTATTTTTTTTGGTTTGATTTAACTAGCTTTCAATCAATTAATCGATAAGTACACTGAGCAACTTAAATTTTCAAGCCATGAGTAACTAGCTTTCAATCAATCTATTCGACTAAATTAGGTAAACAGCAGGTAAGAGCATGCAAATCGAGTTTAAAATGATACACGAATAAGAGTTTGAGAGAAAAACAAGAATCCTATTACAAGAACAAGGGATTGCTTTAATACCAGACTGAAAAAAGCATGGATTCCAGGAGAAAAACATATTTTCTTTGCCAGGAAAATACCACAGAGAGTGGGGACCTTTTCAGTGATCTATTGGTGCGCTGGAGTCATCTGCGAGAGGAGAAAGAAGAAGAACAAGGGGAAAAAAAGCAATTCCAAAGAAATCGCCAAAAAAAGCGAAGAAAATTCAAGTAAACTCGCTCTTCTATAATCTGTAATGATTTATCTCGTCAACTCCCTGTTTTGATTTCTTCAAGAAAAGACTTCTGTATTTTGATGGCAGGAAATGAGTATACAACAGGTTGATCAACAAGTCCAGGAGTTTTGATGGGAGGCATACATCTTAAAGGTCTAATAACTTATTTTTAAGTGGCTTCATACTTGATTATGCGACTATATGTGTGTTTAAATGTTCTTCAATTGATTACACACCTACTTTTAGATGTACCTGAGTTAATGCACTCAATATAATAAACCAATGCTTCTACTTAGGAATAGACAAGATAGACAGAATCATTTTACTTAGCAATATTGGTGTAACAATTTAAACTATTGTGATTGGATTTATTGTTTAACGGTGCAAGTGAAGATTTGATGGGATCATTGATTGATAAGTCAAACAAATATCTTCTTTGTGAATTGGGATAGCAAATTGAAATAGCGCCTTTGTGAAATGGGATATACGAATTGACAAGAATGTCATGTTGCATCAATTTGTTTGAAATTCCAAATATGGGTTATGTTTGAAATTCCAAATTTGAGTTATGTTTGTATTATGTGATTTTCTAGATACATACTAATGTATGTGCAACCTTACTAGACTACAAATTCTTTCAAACTACATTAACTCTTCCATATTCATTATCGTTGGTAACCGTGTAAAATGTTTGGGTTTGAGGGATTGAAGAGCTTGGTTTTGCTAGGGATGAATTGAGGTGGAACAAGCAATATCAAATCCCATGGTGTAGTGGTTGATAGATAAAATAGGTAGTGGGAATATTGATATATCTAATTAGTTACTTAAAACCTGTATCCTCTATGTAGATGAACTTTAACATCTTTGTACAAGTTGACTTTAAGAAAAAACATTTTTTAATCGTCATATTGAAATAAGCTTTCAAGTTCATGGAACATACATGAGGTTTCCCAAAGGCTTGAAGATATCTCTAAGGAATGAGCATAACCCTTTCGTGGAATAATAAACTCTAGGATACTCACACATGGAAACATATCAGTGTCTAGGGTATTGTGAAATTTCCTTGAACTAATGAAAGAGCATGTCAAGAACATTCCTACATAGATCATAGGGCCACCGAAGGTTACAACTTCACATGTTATCTCTTTAAGAAACATATATAAATAAATAAGTCAATTTTAGTCAATTTTCGAGTACTTTACTAATGCCGACCATATATCTCCTATGCCTCCTTCATTTGGGTTTGAATAATGGATTTCTAAAAATGGAAGCAACAAATCACCGCAAAAGTGTGTATTTCTAATATTTAGTAGATAACCTAAGATTATAAAATAGAAACCAAATTATAAATTTGATTAGAGTTGTTTTCATTATCTTATGATATAACTTAAGAAGTTTGTTTCAAGTATAATTATTTGATCTTTCACATCAAACAAAGTTATTATACATAATTAGAGTAGAGGTAAGATTAAACTTAGATAAATAATTAAATATAATCACCAAATAATTTCAAAGGAATAATCACCAGCATAGACCATATGACAGCTGATTAGAAATAACAAGAATTAAATATAAAAGAAATTCCACTGCAACAAGGAAACACATACATAAGATCAATGCTATGAAGTATTGATTATATTCGTCAATTTATTTATTCTATATACAAATAATAAACTAAATAAATATATAAATTTTCACAAAATTCACTAAATAAATCTAGAAAAAAACACATAGAACCTTGAAAAAATTTAACATAGAAAATAAATAAAACAATAGTTGAAGAAGAATCCAATGTACCGACCACCACATATTTGTGTTCATGTAAAGAAAGACATAAGGAGTTTGTAAAAAATTTATGCACACCTTGTGATAATGAGGAACATTTCTATCATGCAAGCTAAGTCATTATGTTTCCGCCGGAAGCACACCTTGGGATTAACGTGGAAGACATATTCAAGCCACTGGACATGTCTTTGGGGGAAAGTATCGATCAAGTTCTCTCACCTGATCTTGAATCCTATGTTTAGGCTAACTCCTAATGAATCCAAGGGGGGTAGTCCATACAAAAGAGCTACTAAGGATATTTTATGTTTCTTAGTTATTTATGGGATTGATTTGTAGGAGTTAAAGTGATTTATTAAACAAGTATTGCAAAATACAATTTAGATAAAAAAATATAACGAAATAAGCATTCACGACATATAATGAATGATGGATTAGCTTAAGAAAATAATCACAAATTTCGTAGACCGGTATAATGGAGTCAAAGAAAATTATTTCTATAAAGGGAAATGTTTTGCAATTGTAATTGGTCAATTTTAGAATTATTAATGAGTAGATTAGACGGAAAGGAACTCTTGATATACCAAACGGTATGAGGAGTATGTCCATATTTTTCCCAATTTGTTTCTACACAAAAGAATGTGGGATACATCAGAGTCATAGGAGTGTGTCCAACACTACACCAATCGATGGTGTAGCTTGATGGGGCCCTGCAGCCACTTTTTAGTTGTTCCCGTTTTCTTTGCAAAATTTTTCCCACAAAAAGAAAACATCGTGATGTTATACTTCCATGTATTAAAGGGGGAATTGATTTTATTAAAGGTGAGTTCTTTTAATTAAGTGTGAAAAATTATTGAATGCAACACTTCTATTTTTGGTTATTCCAAAGCTCATGAGAACCTGTGACGGACAAGAGCATGCACAAAAGGAGATAAATGTTTGTTTCGATTTGATTGTAACATAAAAATGTGTGACTAATTACTAAACTATGAATATCTTTTTACGTACTCGAACAAGATCTTTCAGGTACTTCAGTAGAGCATACTAGGTTAGTATTTATTTTCAAACGACTAAACGAAAGAAAGAAATAAACATACTTGAATGATAATTTATTAGAAGAAAATGAAAACTACTCTAAGTAATGAAAAAAGGAAAATAAAGCAAAAGAAAATCACACAAAGGATGGTATAGGCTTCCTCCAATGGGGGAAGAGGGGCATGGGAGATTTAAATCCCATGTGTTTTTTATTAGTGTTGGTTACAAATTATTTTTTTTAATAAATAATTCCTTTGATCCTTTTCAAAATAGGATCAAAAGGTTTACAGTGCTTCGGAAGAAAGAAAGAATAAAAGAGGCTTGAGAATGTCTCTTTTGAGTGACTCAAATCTTCAAAATCCACCAATTCTTCCACTTCTCTACAAGAAAAAAGGCAAAAACCAAAAAACTAATAACATTCCAAGTTAGTGGATTAGCCAAAAAATACATATAAATACAAAGGATAAGTACTTTCAAAATATTGTAGAGTTTTATAAGTTCAAGTACTAAAGAGAAAATGTTAGCTCTAAACTTAAAATGACGATTTACGAGCACTTTTATATATAAGTAATAAACACATAAAAAGCTAAAATGTTTGATAAACCTTTAAATAAATCAAAGCTTGTTATACATGTAGAAAAGTAACAAGGAGAGAAATTTTTAAATTTTAAAAGATGGAAGAGAAACCGTCAAGCTTGAATTTAACGTCGTGAAGAAGAGGAGGTTCCTATAGTACAAAAAGCATTAGATTGAAGAAATAGTAGTGACGAGGAAGAAGATGCAACTAAGCTCCAATTCCTCCTTCCCCTTTGGTAACTTGCAAAGTTACATGTTGGCCTCTTTTCTCATCTTGTCTAGACCCATAGTTCAACAACAACATAATACTAACAAGACACCAAAAGACATCGACCCGACAGAGCAAGCTCTGTTGGCAATTCCCGTGAAGCAGGCAAAGTCTCACCCAAGCTATCTTTATGGGTAACTTACAGAACCATGTTTCCGCATTTGGCAAGGGATTATAGTCCCTTGGAATGCATCCAAGGTGCTCGACAAAGGTGACTGGATGGAGTCTGCTACTGCGCGACGGCATCACAATGATAAGTAGTGACTGGCGCTCAACACGACTTTACCATTGTGACTCTACAACTAGCGCAATAGTGTGACACATCTAATTCCTTGTTCTCAATAGACATCATGCGACTCATTCCTTAACTTAACAACTGAATCATAAATCCATACATAACATTCTAACAATGCTTTAATCCTTCATGCATCCACTGATTGTTCCTACTGCGATATTCATTCAACAATAACTATAATAATGCATAGTAAGCAAACATTCACATCAACATTCATCATTAAACACATTCACCCACATAACATAGTAAATAACATGGAAACCCATCTGGGAAAAACCACCAAGGTGCTCTGCATATGGCATGAGAATGGTTTATAGCATCTTGCAACCTACGATATGCATATTATTCTTTAGATATTTCTATTTTCCTCAATCTTCTTGCTCTCATGCTCTCTAGTTTATTCTCCTATATACTCCTACTGATCTGCACACATCCTGAATCGACTCTTCTACTTACTATTTGCGCACTCAGTTGCAGATTCCTTCTACTACTAGCATTCTATGCACACGTGCAAGATCCGCGGCTCAACATCCTTCTACTTCCACCAGACTCTCCCCTGAGTATTCTTTCTCTAACTCTTTCTCTAAATTTAACTAAGAACTGCATAAATCTTGAACAATAGACATATAATGAATGAACGACTCAATCCAACCCTTATACAGGTTGGGTTCCTCCTATATATAATATTTACAAGATCATGCAGGGTTGACTGAGTACAGCTTAGTTTCCTGCTTGCAACCACCCTCTCCTAGTTGTGTCAGGACTATGCCAAGTTCCACAGATGATGCGTCAACATGCACATGGAACTCTTTTTTCCATTTTGGGAATACAAGTATTGGCGCAGTGGCCATTGCAGTCTTTAATTTATCCAATCTTTCCCGTCACTCTATTGTCCACTGGAACTTTGCGACTTTCTTCAACAATTTCTCCATAGGTGCACTGATTGCTGCATATCCTCTTATCAACTTCCAATAGTAGCATGTATGTCCTAGCACTGATCTGAGTTACATAATTGATGTAGGAGGTGGTAGGTCAAAAATAATCACAATTTTTGCTAGGTTGACCAAAATCCCACCGTGACATACGATGTGACCCAATAATATACCAAATGGTGCACTTAAATACATTTCATAGAATTAAGTGCAATCTGATATTGGCGATAATGTCCTAGCATCACGCGCAGACTCTCAATATGGTCTCTTACTAGACCAAATACAATCCAATCATCAAAGTAGACCTCAAGAAATTTATGTATAAAATCTTTAAAAGAAGAAACTACTATTCTGGAAAAAATAGCAAGTGCATTCTTGAGTCTAAAGAGCATTGCCGTATACTGATAGCATCCCCATTATGTGATGAAGGTTGTTTTGTGGTGATCCTCCTGCACGATTCTAACTTGATGATAGCCAGAAAATCCATCAGTGAATAAATACATCTCTTGTCGAACTACATTTTCAAGTACTTCATTTGTGAATGGTTTTGGGAATGGGTCGTGCAAGCATGCATCGTTCAACTTCTTCAAGTCGACACAGATCCTGATTTCACCTATTGTATTCTTATCCTGGATCATTATAGGGATGATCCACTTTGATTCCTCAATAGGTTTGATGATTCCTACGTCGAGCATGTGATCCAATTCTATATTTTCCTTTTCCTTATATCTAGGGTTCATTATGTATGGTCGTTGTCTACTCGAATTAGCACCTAGTCGCATGGGTATTTTCATTTCCCCTAAATCTCCTAATATCCTCTTCATCTCTGAAAAATTGGTAGGGAACAGATCCTGATATTCATGCAGCAAGTCTGTGATCTTCGCGATAGTATATTCATCCCAATAATCCCATATATTAGCGAACTTCGGGTTCTTTGGCGACCCAATGTTTACTTTCTTGATTTTCAGTGGATTTAGGAACTAGGCACTAGAAATGTCACTTCCCTGTACTGCATGTGTACCCTCTAACTCCAATATGTTTATGTTAGTTAGGTCATAGTCTAGATCTCTAGTTAGGTTGTAATAGGCCATCCACTGTTGGATTATCGCACTGCTCTGGTGAGAGTTAGCCTCTTCGACAGGGATCTCGAAAAATATCTTATCCTTTATCATCTCAAGTGCAACATTGACTATAGGGTGCTCATCAGTGAATTCAAATGTATGGGCAAACTGCTTGGTTATCTCTTCCCAGTCTTGAGTACCTTATCACAACTCCATAAACGCATACCAGGTTCTAGGTGTCATTTCCAATGTGTGAATGAAATGATGGATCCATTCTTGTCACGGGTATACTGTAAATACTGTGCGAAACTGATTTATGTGCTCTATAGGGCTCGACAACCCTATGTACCTATGACTTATAGTAACAACTTCTTCACCGAATCAGACTTCCATCAACCTTATACATTGCGGCCATTGTGTTATGAACTGCTTGTGCGTACCCCACCATCTTGTAGGCATAGCCTTGAGTACATGATCCAGCGTAGAAAAGCATTGCGATTTTGTGACGAGAACTTCAAAATCAATGAGAAATACTGCAAGTTTAGGTAATCCCTCATAGGCGGGTAGCTCTCTTTCCTCAGTCTCCACCCATCGCACAGACCTGGTAATCCTCACGCATCTCGTCATAGATACCTCATGTAACCGGTTTTTACAGTTCTCTAAAGATTCCCCTAAGTCGGATGTGCAGGAACTGGTGCTCTTCCAGCTTAGATTCCCATTTACAGTTGGGTTGATGTAATCTTCTTGCATGGCAGTGACAATGTAGATCTGTTCGAGATAGCCATCATGTCCATCATTATATACAGGCTCAACATATCTTTGTCCTTCCAATGGATCAATGGGTGACACTACCCTCATTTCATTATCCTTGAATGAGAGTATCATTTTCTTGAAGTTGATGATGGTCTGATTGTCTATGGCCCAATCTAAACCCAGAAGTGTGGGATACTGATTTGTTTCATTAACAATGTTAATGAATTCAAAGTCTGAAAATTTGTGTAACCCTTCTATGTCGATAGGGACTTGACTTAGTCCACCAATTGGGAGTACCTTTGTCTGATTGGAAATTCACAGCTGGATAGGAGACCAGTCCAAGCATGGCTTCCCCATACTTTCCCAAGTTTTTCATGTCAAGATATTGACATTAGACCCTAGGTCTAAAATGATATAGTCCATGACATAATCTCCTATCTATGCAATCATTCTTAACTAGCGGCTAGTTTTGAATTTATTTTTGACCTAGTTAACTTTGTTTTCAGGTTGTGGCTCTACTGGTGTCTTTTGTATGAGTGCTTGTTGTTCTTCAATAGAATCTTTATCTTGAATTAGCGCTAAGCAACTAGACAGAAAGGAGTTGAGCTTACTAACCTTTTGTGGGGCCTTCTTCTGGAATATGTGTTGGAATCGTTTAGGCATCTCCTTGACTTCTTCTGAAGTTGACGACTCTTCTAGATCCACAAAATTTGGTCGCATGTCCATGAATACTTTTTTTTTTTGGGATGTCGAATGCCACCTTCTTCTATGTCATAGGTCATACCTGCAGTGAAAGTTGTTCTTGCGGTGTTTCAAGATCAACTCCGGTCATAGAACCTCCTCGTGTTATGACTGCAATGCTTGGCTCTCTTGTTTTAGCAGCAATCATCTAGACATTTAAGTTAGCATTTGGGTTTGGATTTGGATTATGCGTAGGAGTAGGACCTGCGATGGTCCTGGCTTGCCACTTCACAATCAACTACATACATTGCTCCACATTATGGTCATGTCCCTTACAATATGAGCATGTCTTTGCATACTCCAAGAAATATCTCGCATAATGACCTAGATGTCCACAGTTGTAGCATGTAACCCGACCTCTTCCTCTACCAAATCCTCCTCCACCTCCTCTTCCTTTGAAGTTCCCACCGCCCCTTCCCTAAAGGTTTGGTTGCTGTGGGGGATACTGATTCTATTGGTATTGCGACTGATAATGATTCTATTGCACATATGGCTACTATGGTGCATACTGAGGCTGATACTGATTAAGTGGGAATTGCACAGGTTGATATGATTATTGGGGCACGCACGTTAATGGTCCTCAATTTTGGTAACTCCGCGGTTTTTGTGGAAGCTTATAAGCGGAGTTGCGACTCAAAATAGTCTTAGGGGTGTCGGGATTGAGTCAAAGCCTTCTTTTTGTAATAAATCCATGGTTTAAGTCCAGGGTTTAGGGATTGGGGTGCCCATGGTTTAAGCCCATGGTTTTGTAATAAGTGCACTTGTATAAATAAGCACTTTTGTAAAAGAGTCGGGTTAGGCTTTTTATGTAAGATGAATTAATGCGAAGCTAAGGCTTGTTTTGTAAGAAAGGTTAAGTCCCAGTTGTGTGCATGGAAAACCTCTGCAGCTGTGTGCACAGATGGTTTTGGGTGATCAAGAATATCTGCAGCTGTGTGCACAGAGATCTGCAGCTTAGTGCGCAGTTTTGAGGAATTGAAGGGATCTGCAGCTGAGTGCACAGATCAGAACTGTGGTTTTTGTAAAGAGTTGAATAAAACATAGTTCTATGGACGTAGCCCCTAAACTGGGGGTGAACCACGTTATATCGTGTGTTGTGGTTCTGTTGTGTTGTTGTTATGTTCTCTTATGCATTGATAAATATATAACTGATAAGTAAGATCACTGCTAAATACTAACTTCGCTGTGAATTCCCAGTAAAGGGTTAAGCAAGGCACTATTTGTTTATCTAACTGCGAAGCTAAATAAGTGAATATCAAAGCTCTGTATTTTATGATTATCATTTGTCAGAAGCTAAAGGTACAGTAATATCCCTCTTCTGCTTGCAAAAACCTGATTCTGCGGCATCCCATAGCTGTTTCGGGTGAGACTACAACCTGTTCGCAGGTTGTTGCCGAAAGGGCCAACAGTGTGGGTCTTTTGTTGGTGTGAAGACAAAAGTATAGAACCCAGGTCTGCCCTAAGCCCAACAAATTGGTTCCGTTTCCGGTTGAACTCAGTATCTACTCAAGAGGGGTTTACGTCATACCTCGAGGGCTATGTTTTGGAGACCCTCAGTGAAATAAATCGGTGATTGGATTGAAGAGAATTATCTGAACTTTGCTGTACAAGAGAACAAAGATCCGCGTCGTAGTTCAAACAACTTTTTACAAAGGTATGTTTTTTCTGATGTTTATGAAATCTTCTTTGGTAGTATCCACATAGAGTTGCACCAGTGGTTATCTAGGTTAACAGAGAGAAGGACGAACTTCCAAGAAGGTCAGTTTCCTGATTGGACCTCTGCAAGAATTAATATATTGGAAAGGGTGAACAACGAGATATCCCGAGCTGTTGATTTCTGGACAACGCGAACCCTTGAAGCATTTGTGATGGAGTTCGCCATTGACACAAGTACATCCTTCAGCGAAGCCGAATGACAGTTCTTCAAAGGACCAAGGGGTAAGTACTTGAATTCATTTAGTTTGAGAATTAAAATGCTATTGGATGAAAAAGGTATATTGCTCATTGAATCAGACTATTAGATTTAGTGTTACTAACCTATGTTTGCAACTGAAAGTACCTTTGACGAGCAAAGTGGTTTGCTGCGAAGTGGAAAAAGGTACAAGAGAAATTTTGAGTCCTATACCCTAGGTCAGAACACCGAGTCTAACCCCATAAGTCCAGCAGCCTCAGAGCCCGAAGAAACCCCTTATGTTGGAAATCCTCTGGTAACCCTGCAGCGAAGACCTATTATCCCTGAGAACCCGTCGCAGTCTGAAAGTAACCCTAGCCCTAGTATTCCTGTCACAGGTCAGTCTACCCTAGTAATTTCCCCCCTGCCTACTACCAGTCCCCCTCCCCCCCCCTAGATCCGCGATGGCCCATATGAATGACGATATTAAGCTCCCTGTTTTCAAAGGAACTGGATCAGAGGATCCAGAACAGTTCTGGTTCTTATGTGAAGCAGTGTGGACTGCTGAGAACATTATGGATCAAGATACAAGAAGAGCGCAGTTGGTTACTTCTTTTAGAGACCGCGCTTTTACCTGGTTCATGAAGTTTTCCAGTACATAGAACCATGTCTTGGATGATATAAAAGCAGCAATGGTAAAGGAATTTAAGAAGCCTAAATCAGAGTCGCAGTGTATCACTGAACTAAAGGAAATTTAGTAGTGGCAAGGAGAATCAGTGTGGGACTTTGATAAGAGGTTCAAAGTTCTGCTAGATCATGTTAGTTTCACTATTGGACTAGCGTAGCATAAGGAATGGTTCATCGCAGCTTTGTTACCGCACATTAGGACTCCACTCATGCAACAGAAGGTTGTGGATCAGCAGGAGGCTTTGGAAATCGCTATGAAGCTTGAAACAACCCCTGTCGAAGATAATTCTTGTATCGCTCAAATACAAGCGCAGTTGGCAGCGATGGCTTTGGAGCTTCGTGATATGAAAAATGGGAAAGCTAGTCGCAAAGAGGTTTGGTGTACACGATGTCGAACAGAGGTTCATGACAAGGAACAATGTCCTATGGTAAGAAATTTCCTAAATTCTGGTGCACCAAACCTGTTCAACCCTAGTGTTCTATATTGTGAGCTCTGTAGGACAACTGGCTAGCATCGACCTGAAGACTGCTACCTTCTGCAGAGGTATGTGCAAATCCCTAAGAACCCTTATTGCAAGTTCTTTAAGTTAGTGGGACACAACGAAGAGGAGTGTCACAGCTTTGACCTCATGAGAGAACGAACATATGATGCTTATCGGGTACAAAACAATAGCCAAGGAAATGATGGATATGGTTACCGTGGTAGTACATCAGGTCGAGGAACTTTTGGAGGTCATGGTCGAGGTGGTATGGCTAGCAAAGGATGAGGCCAGGTCGTGTGCTATAACTATAACCAGGCAGGACATCTAGCTAGAGACTGTTGGAACCCAACTATGGCATGTCGATATTGCAAAGCTGTCGACCATGTGATTGAGAAATGCCCATAGCTGATAGCCAAGATTCAAGAAAGAAATAGTGGCCCTACTCAGAATATTCAGCTGATCGCTATGGAGCAACGACCTGTTCCAGCCATTAATGTTGTTACCAGGAGTGGAGCTATGATGGAAGTGTAGAACAAGGAGAAACAGCCTGCCGAAGCTTGGGTTCGTAAGGCCCCAGCAAAAATCCCAGCATTTGATGTCGAAAGAGAAAAAGAGACATTTATGGAAGCCAAGAGAGACTTTGCTGACCCCAACACCTCAGTAGCACCTGCGCAACAACCTCAGCAGTAGTCGCAGTCGCAAGAAGATTCAATGGATAAAGTAAGTACACTGTCCTCCTTTTTACAAAGTTGTATGAAGCTCTTAAGAAATCAAAATTCTTTAAATGAGTTGCAGAAAATTATTGCTTCTTGCGAACCTCAGCAAAGTTCTGCTAAGGAAAAAACTGTTCATAGAGTCAGAAGAACTGGTAGGGAAATGAGATTGAATGCTCAGATAGGAGAGTATGACATGACTGATGTCATCTTGGACCTAGGATCAGAAGTAAATGTCTTAACTAAGCAGACATGGGAACAAATGGGAAAACCTACTCTGGAATGGTCCCCTATATAGTTGAGATTATCCAATCAGCAGAATATTGTGCCCCTAGGAAGACTCCCTAGTGTATCAGTAGATATTGATGGAGTCAGTACCTTAGCAGACTTTGAGGTAATTGAAATAATTGATGATAGCAACCCCTATCCAGCATTGCTAGGCATTGAATGGGCAATAGATAATGATGCAGTAATCAACCTGAAGAAGAGGCAGATGACTTTCGAAGGGAAAGGAATGAGAGTCATAGTACCATTGGATTCTTCTCAAGGAGAGAGGTTCATTGAGCCAGTAAGAGATGAAGACCGGGATGTTTTGGACCATATCTATAATATCATAGTGAAGGAAGAAGATTATGTTGATCCTACTGCCGAAGGTATCATGGATTGGCAGTGTGACAGCTCCTGCATGACAGATTCAGATGACAGCCTAGAGAATTGGAAGAATAGACTGTATGAGCTACATGGACATCGATGTGCAAGAATTACCAAGTATCTCAGATGGATTAGTTCATAGACAAGAACCGTACCTGTTTTTGATGGTTCGACAGACCCAGAAGAGTTTATTGTGCAATTCTCAGAGTAGGTACTAGACTCACAGAAAATGGAGACTCTAGATTCAACATTCAGAGCCACAGCAGCTAGATGGTAGAATGGTCACAAAAAGTACATTCATAGTTGGGAAGCATGCCAGAAGTCCCTTTGCCTAAGATTCAGGGACCAACCTCAGGAGGTGTGAAGTAGGTTTAATGGTAAGACCAATCCTCAGGGACATTTGGAGCAATGCTATGAAGCATGGAAGCATGTACCTCATGAAGAATGGGTACATAGGTTTGTGCACACCCTGGAACCTATAGAAAAGAACTGGTATGCGGAGGTCGAGCTTCGCCACAGTATTGTAAGTTGGGATAGTCTTGTTGATAGTTTTGTGCTGACATTTTCTATTAATGAGGTTTGTCCTGCTTTGGACACAGCTGTTAGGTTGATCCATACTAAAGTATTTGATGATCAAGAAATAGCAGAATACCAACCTGATTGGAAGGAATAAGAAGCTAATGTAGTAGAATGTTATAACCTCGCAATTGACGAGGATGACGATCCGCGCAACATTAACATTCCTAAGTCAGAAGGACATTGCGAAGTACATGGACCAACAGTTGAAGCACCTGAAGTGACTCAGCCCCTGAAGACGTAGACCGTAAACATTGGGTCAGAAGAAAACCCTAAGTATGCTACCATTGGAGATTATTGGGATGACGAAATGGTGAGCAAAGTGACCCAACTTCTCCATGAATATCAAGACCTATTTCTGACGAAGTTCTCAGAAATAAAAGGAATCATTGTGGCGGTGGAAGACATTCTGTCGTGGGTTGAAGTTCGAAGCCATGTCGAAGATGGTATCAGGAAGTGTTGAATGTCCCCATTAAGGCGCAGCCAAAGTTAGTGCTTGTGCCGAAGAAGGAAAGATATGTCGGAGCTTAAAATACGACCGTTGGAGGAAACCAAATTTGGTGACGCCAGTACGTTCCCTGTATTAACTGCCTATATTAATGAGATCTTGATAAGCCTACCACCGTTTGGACAAGATCTCTGTCAAATTTGGTATCTTCAATGCATAGTTATGACAGATTTTGTTGATGAATTCTGTAAGAAGACACCCACACCCGTAAAGTTCGCATTACGCAGCTTCTTGAGTTGTACAATTAAGCTCATGACAGCTGATCGTGAGCTTCAAGAATTAGTGAGAGAATTTGAACAGGGGGGTCTACCGAATATTTTCAGCCATCCACCTGCGCCTGCACCCTGCGAAGTGACTCCCCCAGCAACACCTCAACCAATGCAGACACGATCTACCAGGAAGAAGTTTAAACCAGAGGTATGCTCTAAGTGGAACGAAGATAGACAAAAGCAATCAGGGAAAACACCGGAGGATCCCAAGATGAATCTGTCTAGCTCAATGGAGCTCCCACCTGAAGGGGATGAGAACATTGCACCACAGCGTCCACCATATCTTCATCCTATTCGACCAGGAGTTCAACCACCGCGACGGAACGCTAAGTTCACTTTACGCACCCCTTCGTTGCCATAGGGTGTGCAGCTGGTTGGAACCATAATAGGGAAAATAGACCGATTTAAGTATGCAGATCATGATACAAATGATCATGGGAAGTTTCCACAGTTCACCTTGGGAACATACTTGCACTTCATAAAATATCCGGAGACTGGAGCGACATTAATGGAAGTGAAACAGTGGGTTGTTGGCTTAGATAAAGCTGGTTTGTTGAAGATGCTCGATGTTCCCCGCTTTGGTCACAGCACATAGGTGACCATAGTGGTCAAGCAGCTCTTGGCATTAGTACATGATGGGTACCTATGGATAGGAGACCAAAGAATTCCTATCAATGGTGAGCTTATTCATAGGATCATAGGCTTACCAAGGGAAGGGCCTGATCCGGGGATAGAATTTCCCTCAAAACACGAAGATACGAAGCTGGCACAAAGCATGAAGGACCACTTCGGCCTAACGAAAGGGAAGTGATGGTATCAAACCTCGACAATTCAGCACCAAAACATTCATTTCGCAGCTGAACTCTTAGCCTGCAAATTGATGAGAAAGTGCAGACCATATGAAGTGCCTGCCCCGATTGTCAGTATTGCTGTGAACTGTGCCGAAGGCTACAGTTACAACTGGGCAGTGTATCTTGTGAAGGAATTCCTTGAAGATGCCTGCGACGCACAAGAGAAAGGTAGACCTTTTCACTACTCTTGGTTGATAGTCCCTATCGCACTAGTAGGATGGAAAGAACCTACCGAGGCACAGTTTGTTGCTGTGCCTCCAAACATGCCTGCCGCAACGAGGTACACCTCTCTCTGGGTGTCACAGGACAAAGCATCCCAACAGATGACGAACTATGTTTTCACCTTTTATATGATGAGTATCTCATATGAGATCGTAAAAACCCCACGGCTTAGTAATGAGCTATTCTCTCAATATGATGGAGTGGCCAAATTCAGGGCCAATATGCACAATGTCTTCATCCAAGCCCACACAAATAAGAAGAAGGCATGCTGGAAGTTGCCATATTTGGTGACCAAAGAAGACATCCTCACGGTAGTTCAGCAGTGGTCGGCTGAATGGTTGAAGGACGCATGAACAAATCCCAGCATACCAATCCCTCTAGTCACCAATGTGGGTGCTGGCCCTAGTCAGACACAGCAGAATGACCCACTCGAGGAAAGTGAAGAACAGAGTGTGTCGCAGCAGAGTGAAGGCGATCAGGGTGGAGATGATGGAGATGAAGAGGAAGTAGAGGATTCGGTCAAAACAGTCTCAGACCCTAATCGACCGGATAAGCGCAAGTCACCAGAAGCAGAAGAAGTGACCAAACCTCAGTCTCGAAAGAAAATGAAGGCATCAAAAGACAAGAATATCGACGAAGAAACTGCCTTGATCACTGAGGAGCTTGATCAGGCTCTGACGAAGTCCACATAAGTTCTCACCAAGAAATGGTCAGAGTTTGCAGCTGTGCACCTTGATGCACTCACCGGCGTAGCTCGGGGAATTTCAGAGCTGAAGGACTTAGTAGAAAAATCAGCAATGGGTGCTGCAGCAAGCAGTACCCCAGTAAGTGCGCGGCCAAACACAAGACAATGTCCAGCTAGAGAAAACAGGGGACAAGTGTCAAGCGTAGCACTCATAATAACTGACGCAGCATCTCGCTCGGAGATGAGCATGATAGTTGGAATCGATTACACCAAGATGTCCATGACGGAGTTGCATATCTGCGAAGTAGCGATCATGAAGGAGATCCAAGCATGAGACAACTACTCACAGATACAATTGGAAAATACCATGAAGCAGAGCGAGAGCTTCAAAGCGCAGTTGAAGGAAGCAGAGTAGAGGAAGAGCAACATAGAAAGTAAATAGGTCACATTGGCATGAGTATTGGATGAGGCATTTCGAATTCTTTCTGGCTTCAACATACAGGCTGAGGAAGAGCCGAAGCAAAGAATTTCCAAGATGAAAGACTACGCACAGCAGACTTGTAGTGAAATAGAGAAGCTTAAAGTAGAGCATGAGGCTCAGATTACGGAGCTTCAACTTTGCATCAGCCCGAAAAGCCCACCGAAGGTCAGAGAGCAGTGCTGCATAGAAATTCAGGCCTCAGCAGCAAAAATCTCAGATATTGTGGGCAGCGCAGCAAAACTGCTGGAGGACAGTGTCGACGCCTGGACAAAACTGCAGGAACATCCATAAGTACAAAAGCTGCAAGAAACTATCAAGCAGTGACAAATAGAGTTGGATGCAGTGAAAGCAGAAATTAAGACTCTGCCTCCTATGTAGAAAATGATCAAGGTAAAACAAAGCAAGGAACTCTAGCAGGAGATTGAGCCATATAGAACGAAAGAAACAGTGCTAGAAAATTCTATCCAGCCCCTTGTCAACGAGGCCTTGGAGTTGAGTACTACTGCGGATAGTCAGCTCAAAGTTCTGAAGGAGTATGATGCATTTGCACAGGAAAAGGTTAGCGAAGCATCAGCAGCAGCATTGCAGGAGTTGGTGGAAAAGGAGCAAGCAGCCGACAATATCATGCGTGGCCTCAACAAGCAGTTCACTATCTTCGCCAACAAAGTTCTCCCACCAGACGAACAGCAGAGTGTCCCGGGACGAGACACTGGTGAGTCTTAGGGGCCTGTTGGGGCTCGCACGTTAACGGTCCTCAATTTTGGTAACTCTGCGGTTTTTGTGGAAGCTTGTAAGTAGAGTTGCAACTCAAAATAGTCTTAGGGGTGTCGGGGTTGAGTCAAAGCCTTCTTTTTGTAATAAACCCATGGTTTAAGTCCAGGGTTTAGGGATCGGGGTGCCCATGGTTTAAGCCCATGGTTTTGTAATAAGTGAACTTGTATAAATAAGCACTTTTGTAAAAGTGTCGGGTTAGGATTTTGATGTAAGATGAATTAATGTGAAGCTAAGGATTGTTTTGTAAGAAAGGTTAAGTCCTAGCTGTGTGTGTGGATGACCTCTGCAGCTGTGTGCGCAGAGATCTGCAGCTTAGTGCGTAGTTTTGAGGAATTGAAGGGATCTGCAGCTGAGTGCATAGATCAGAACTGTGGTTTTTGTAAAGAGTTGAATAAAACACAGTTCTATGGACGTAGCCCCTAAACTGGGGGTGAACCATGTTATATCATGTGTTGTGGTTCTGTTGTGTTGTTGTTATGTTCTCTTATGCATTGATAAATATATAACTGATAAGTAAGATCACTGCTAAATACTAACTTCGCTATGAGTTCCCAGTAAAGGGTTAAGCAAGGCACTGTTTGTTTATCTAACCGTGAAGCTAAATTAGTGAATATCAAAGCTCTGTATTTTATGATTATCATTTGTTAGAAGCTAAAGGTACAGTAATATCCCTCTTTTGCTTGCAAAAACCTGATTCTGCGGCATCCCATAGCTGTTTCGGGTGAGACGTGACAACCTGTTGGTAGGTTGTTGCCAAAAGGGCCAACACTGTGGGTCTTTTGTTGGTGGGAAGACAAAAGTATAGAACCCGGGTCTGCCCTAAGCCCAACAATGATGCTTACACAGGGTTATCCTAAGTCTACCCATCATTCTTTATCAAGTATGTGTTCGTCGTATTTTCCTTCAAGAGGTGATATGCTCTGTAATCCTTCTCTTCATGCCTTACTGACTTGAAAAATTTACAAAACAAGTTCGTTGGGGTACTCACAATATTTTGCAGGTATAGGAAGTCCTCGTCGCAATGTCCTCTAGCATGGCATATGTGAGACCATGGTAGTCCATGGCCATTTAATGGGTTTGGCGCACCGGATGAGACATAATTCATGAGGTTCGGATAGTTATCTTTAGTGTTTCCGTCCATTCTATATTTTGTGCACCATAAGTCTTCATGGGCTTCCTTACCCTTCTTGATGTCCTGAAGCTGTATGGTTAGATTAGCCAACTACAACTAAATATGTACCATTCCTGCAGCACCATCACCAATTGGCAAGGCTTCTAGCTTCATCGCCAATTATAGTGCTTCCTTCTCTAACTCAATATTTTGTTGCATCAATGGCCCTCGGATGTGTGGCAACAATGGAGCAATAAACCACTCCTTACACTGAACATCCAACATCTGGAAACTTACTTTGGCCATCAAATTTTTAAATCGCTGGTCAAAGTCCTATACTATGTTTGCCAATGCTTGCTTTATCTCCTTGATGTCAGTGATGCACTATGACTCAGATTTAGTTTTTATAAAATCGTAGATCATTGTGGTGCTATCTCCTCAAGGGTCTTCTGTGGTGCTCCTAACAGTACTATACAGTACTTCATAAACTAGTCCAGCGCATGAACCCTTAGAGTTGTGATCATCTATGCTTTCTTTAGATTCGCATTCTGAACTAAGCCAACCATCCAATTAGCTTCACATATGAACCAATGCTACTCTGGATCCTATGGTCCATTTCCATTGAATGTGGATAACTGAATATCCACCCCAATCATTGAGTTGGCGTCGGGGTTATCCAATGAAGGATTTGATGGGGTTGTGTTGTATAGGACAATACACCCTTGTAACCTAGGGTCTGGGGTTACCAACTTACTATTAGACTTGGAGACAATCATCTTTTATAGAAATTGAAATGAGAATAAGAAGAGTGTTTGGCTTACCCAGTTTATGGCAGTTGATCCAAGCTTGGTCTTCTCTCGCTTCAACCTTCTCCAAAGCTTCTAGGGATGCTTCTCTTCACCTGCAAAGAGCCAATTCTTCAAGCAATATCTCATACATATATATAATAGGTTAGATGAAACACAAATTAATAATATAAATAACATAATTTATTAACCAATATATGTGAGAAAAGCACAATACAAAGATTGGAAGAAGAATTCTCTTTATTAACAAAAAATGAATAGGCGAGAATACAACCCAGATTTTGACACAAGGACTCCTCTGCAACCAAGGACTCTGAGTTCCGTTGCTCCAAGACTTTGAAGATATACGACTAGCATAACTTTTCTCTTCAAAAATTTATTGATTAGCCCCATCCCAAGGCCTCTATTTATACATTGGGTAATAGAGTGGTTTTGAAGGTTAGGATGGTTGAGACAGTTGGGATAGTTATGGATTCAGGCCTAACTAATATCATCTAATGACTATTTATATTTTTTAATGTGAAATTAAGGTACATGCGAGTGTTTATATAGGAAAGGCACGTATGACATGCTTGTTGCTCAAAGCAAACTTTTGTATGCAATGTATATGCAGGTTGCAATGCACATAGTCGCGTGTGCAACCCAAAACTCGGGATACAAATATATTAGGCTGGTCTGGAGATCATGCAACAAAGGTCATGCACATCTATAGTGTTTTTTCCACTTCAATCCTAATTGTCCTTTTGTGTACCGACATAATGAAATGTCAGCACTTGGACAGAGAAGTGCCATTTTGGTTAATAACATATGCCCCCTAAGGTGTGAGGTCAGAGGGAAGCGATGGCTGAAATACATTACAATGTTTATCTTGGAGAACTCAGAAGTCCAAGGAAGCAGAGGAAGTACCTGAAACAAATACATATCAATGTCATATACAAAATCACATCTGAGGATTCCATGTTCAATATATGGGAGCACTAGCTCCTTTACAATATTTGATTACATCATATGATACATGTACAAAACCACATATATTACAAAGGTGTATCGAGGCCACAATATACAATGATGAGTCTTCAAAGTCTGGAAGTTGTGTAACCGATCATAACATAGTCTTGCGCAGCTTAGGTTATAAATGTGAACCTAAGGTCTTCATTGAAATCCAAGGGATCTAATACAATCGTTACCATGTGAATAAATGTGTTGAAGTTGAACGTGGAAAGAACTCAATAGATTGTCAATCAATAGATGAAATTGACAAACTAAAGCAAAAGAGTTCACCAATTATGATAGTGAAACCCAAGGTACCATTGTCAAAACTCTCGGTCTTCATCTTCAGGAAGTGCTGATGAGAAACCATACTGTGATGAGGAAGGAAATAGATCCTCCAACGGATCACAAGAGAGACTAGGAACTAGATACAGGAAGGTAGACACAAATGATACTCAGATAGGATAATGATGGAATCAGGATAATAATCAGATGTAAGGATAAGTCCTTGAACAGTGAGCATGACACAGAGATGACCCAAGGCAGCTTTTAACTTTGCATATAGGAAAACTAAACTTATCTTTCATGTAGGAGACATGATCAGATTCCCCATGTATAAAGGACAAATGGAGGATTAAGAAGCTCGAAGTAATAGCTGAGATGAAAGTGTACACTAAGACATGAGTATCAAAAAGTTTAGAGAGTTCTATGTTCAATGAGGATATGTTGCCACCGTTTGTAACCCAAAAGGAATACTTCTTCCTTATCTTCCCTATTAAATTTTAATGAGTCCAACAAAGTCAACTCGAGTTCCTCTTCATTTTTGACAAGCTTGAATAGGGGGGAGAATAATTCTTAATAATGTCACTGGTTCGTGGATTTTACGAGCCCGAAATAGTACATGCTCATTGGTGTTTTCATGTTTAGAGAGTCTGAAAACTCTGAAGAAGACTTCAAGGGGGTGTTTTTTTGTCTAATTTAGTCTTCTGAGGCCGAAAAAGTATAAAAAATACCACATAAGAACTCTCTTAGCTTCCGAAGAAGTAAGGCGCACATTTTTCATACTTAGTAAGGGAGGTCCTAAAAAGGTTAAATTACCACCTACCCAATGCTCCTTCAAAACCAGCTTATAGCTTGAGTTTTATGAGTGTGAAGGAAAGCAAGATCACTCAGAAATATCTATTTGGTTACAAGAAATGGGGATTACAATAGTAAACTCGAATCTTTGTTCTTGTTTAACGAGCATGACGAAGACATAAAGTACACTCGGAATATTTTTCATGTTTAGGTCCAGAGCACGAAAAAGAGAAAACTAAGCTCATACCAAGAACTCCTTTTCTGTAAATTTAGTCTCTCAGGTCTGGAAATGTGATAAACCTACACCTGAGAATACTCTTCTCAATTCTATAGAAAAGAGAGTGTTCCTTTCTCGTGTTACTCCACATGGTCCAAGAAAGTGATAACCTACCACCAATGTCGATGCCCATTCACATATTCTTAATGAGCCTGAATGGACAAGTTTACTCGGCAGTCAAGTCTATTTTGAGGAGTTAGACCTAGGCCTATAGAAACTCTATAAGGGCGGGGAGCCTTATAAAGGGGATAGCTTGTAAAAAGAGACCAAAATGAGGCTCAATTTGGCATGAAAAATAGCTAAGAAGGACCCCTTGAACCTATGACAAATGCGGCATGAGTACTAAAAGACAACTATATGTTATAAACTAGGGCACTCATGGAAGGAAGGCCCTATCCACAGAAGAAAAATGGTATAGAGAAGGTAATAATGGTTAAACACCATAGTTCATGTTCAAAGTAGCGATCCTAGGGTTAAAACGAATTAGGTATAGATGAAAAAATTCATACAAATGACCAAAGTCCTATCCTATATGCATGAATAACAATTTTAAGTGACCTTGGACCTGTTGCATTAGGAAAACATGACATGGCATTAGTTTGATTGTAATAGAATATAAAAACTATAGGTTAAAAAACCCACAATTTGAAATTATCTCTATATATAGTCTAAAAATAGAAATAAAAAATACCATTTCATATTTTTACCCAATATAGGCAATTTTTACCTCTGACTTCAATTGCTTGGTGTGGAAAAACCAGTGGAATATTTTTGATTCCGCAAGTGCCAGGTAAGCTAGCTCTTCATTCTCTTCCATTTTAACCATTTATATTTTCGATTTTATGCAAATTTGGATGTTTTAATCCTGTCTTAAGGGGGTCGCGTTGTACACGCGGGTAGGTGACTTACACAGTCGCGTACACGTGTTTTACAAGCGACTTGCCCGAAATCAACCCATGTGTCATACACAACCTGTCTAAAAGACAATTGCATGTATTGCACGACATAGGATAAAGAAAGTTAAGGCCAAAATCAAATTGTTTTGATAAATTTTAATGTTTGATAATTGTTTCATGGACATGTTAAAACATGGTGTTGGCCCTGGAGGGAGAAGGAACATGAATATATGGACCGAGAGGCACTCCAAATTTCCCCCACTGTGCAAGAATTACGACAAAGTGGGTTATTAGAGTTATTTTGTACTTCACCTATGCAGGCCAGTGTCTATTTGCTAGAATTTTTTATTGCCTACTGGGACCATGACCTTGGGGCCTTTGACCTTCAAGGTGAAATTTTGGAGGTGGCATTGGAAGATATATACTTCATTATGGGTTTGTCTAGATAGGGGAAACCTTTGAACCTCGAGGGTACTGGCAGGGGTGGTGACCCCATGAGTGTTCAGGATTACATAAACACTTACTGCACACCCGATAGTCAGAAAAAGGGATCATGCATCCCTACTATACATAATAGTAACTTCTCGCTGCAAGTGTGGTAAGTACTATAGTGAGGGTTGCAAGATCATCATCACTCTATCTTGCTACTCAAAACCAAATTAGGATTGTTGTAGAGTGCCTACAGGGAACTATGTTTCATTGGTGCTAAGGAATAATCTCGATAATGAAAAAAAAACTATTTGACTGCAAGAGAGGCCGATGGAATAATTTTGTATAATCTAGTGTATTAGTGGATTTCGTTTTTGAGAGTGCCCACAATCATCCCTACAGTACCACTTCCATCCTTCTCTCCTCATCATCCTAGACTGACTAGGTGGGAAGAGATTTTCCTTCGCCAAAGCAGTGGTGGGCCAATTCAGAGTGTGTATGACGATGATTTCTACTTATGGTGGGGGTAGAAGATTCCACCACTGGAGCAGTTTCCATATGCTGGTTTGGACTTTTGAGGTGACAATGACCTTGTCCTCCCTCCTGGACGAGTATGGGGAGCACTAGGTATTTTGGTTTTTCAAGTTTTTAATTTTTTATGAATTTTAATTATAAAGATATATACATATGCATAAGCGTTTTTAACCCATTAATGTTTTAAAATGTAGATATTGGACCTATCTGCCCTAATGGGCATCCTAGGATGTACATATGACCGGTGGTAGGGGAAGATCAGGGTTTGATGAGGGTACTTGAGGGGAATTTGTCTAGGCTTACCCAAAGAGTCCAAACCATTTGTATTGATCAGATCCCTGTCATCATGCCAGAACTTGTTGTTAGGATTCCACCCATCTGGATATGCCTTATGAGAAGGGTAGCTAGGGCTGTACTTGTCTACATAGAGGTTGCTGAGGTTGTTGTAGCTAAAGAGTCCAAGGAGGCTCGTGATCAGGGTGACCTGGGTGATCAGGATGACTAGGGTGGTTAGGATGACCAGGGTGGTCAAGATTAGATCTAGGGGAATTTTATGGATTGTGATCCAATTTTTGTATATTTTTGTATATTTATACAGTTATGACTGGATCTGACGATCAAGAAATCAATCTATCTAGACATATATTCACACACACACACACATATATATATATATATTGCCGGTTTATTTACATGTGTTTATAATGTGTCTGTTATGTATTTTTTATAAAATGTGTGTTAAGTGAAAATCTAAGATATAGTTCGCATATGCATTAGTTAATGAATTTTGATTTCTTGGAATATGATTAAATGTGATCAAATCAAAATTTCTTTCCAATAACCTAACTTGCAAAAACTAATGTAATAAAATAGGGTTTCGCACTTGATTAGCTCAATTGAGTTGGGAAACCACCAATTGAGAGTCAAGTCTAACTTCCGACTGGGTGATGCCACATGACAAGGCATCCCATAAAAGCTCAATGACAGCCCTGTATTCGGCCACATTATTGGTATCAAGACCTAGGCAAGCACCTCCAAAGGCAACTAGCTGTCATAAGGGTGAGTAAATAACCCATGCGGTTGAAGCCAGGTTGCAAGTGTGATGACTAGTGCCATATGCAAAATCGACGAACCACTCAGAAGACATCTGTAACAACCAATAGATGATATAATAACACAAACCAACTAACTATTGTACATAAAGTTACATACAATAAAAATACAAGAAAAATTAATAAGCTTAAGCATAGTACTTCTTTAGGTAGAGCCCATTTCTAGGCTTAGTCAACTTATTCCCTTCGAAATAAGTTAATTCATATGCCCCTTTCTTCAGAATTTTTGACACGATATAGGGTCCTAACCAATAGACCTAAATTTACCTGCCCATGGGGTTCTTTGTCCCAGTCTTAGAGCAAGACAAGTTCCCCTTCAGAAAAAATCCTAGGTTTGACCGATTTATCATATTGATTTTTAACCCTATTTTTATGAGCCTTGTTTGCAATGAACACATCTCTACGTTGTTCATCTAGATGTTCTAAATGTAGAAAACATTCTTCTATATTAGTCATGTCAGGTAACCCATGAATGGAAATTTTTAAAGATGGAATTTCAAATTCAACCGGGGTTACTGCTTCCACCACGTGAACGAGTTGGAAAGGTGAGAACCCTGTGGTAGTTTTCACATTGGTTCGATAAGCCCAAAGTGTAGGATACATCATGATGTACCAATTTGATCGGGCTGTGTTTATAGTAGACTTGAGAATAGTATTCAAGGTCTTATTGATTGTCTCAGCTTGACCATTCACTTGTGGGTAGAAAGAAGATGAATGTTCTTGTTTAAACCCTAGCATAGTAGCCAATTCGGTCATCGTGCTTTTTTGGAAATGACTTCCATGGTCAGTGACAATATCTTTAGGAATACTGAAATGCACGATAATATGGTTTAAAATGAAAAAAGTTGTAGTTTCCTCGTCATCCTTGAAGGTGGGCATTGCCTCTGCCCACTTTGTAAAGTAATCTACTATGAAAATGATGTATTTGTGCCCCCTAGCCGAAAGTGGGTTGCACGTCATGTAATCTATCCCCCACTTGGTGAAGGGTCCCATTGTGATGACAAGAAATATTGGAGCAGGATGAGATCACATCTTTCTAGTGTAAAGATGACAAGGATGACAACGCTTCATGGCTTCAACACAATCTTTAATGATTGTGGGCCATAAATAACAGGCACACAAAATCTTCTGGGCTCTTGCTAACCAGGATAAATGACCCCAACATGCTCCTCTATGGGCATCATCTAGGACAGTCTTGGCCTCTTCGTGGGTGAGGCACTGACGTAAAGCAGAGTCTACCCCTCTACGGTATAAATTATTCCCAATGATGAGGTAGTTTTTCACATGTACGCATAGTTTGCTTCGTTCTTCCCATGAAAAGGTTGCACGAAACTTCAGAGTCTAGACATAGACAAGTATATCTTCATACCAAGGGTTAGATGTGGAAATCAATAAAATGTTCTCATCTAGCAATGCGTCTTCTTCCATTGCTACATATTCTTCTACTGGAAATTATGCAATAAGCTCTGCAGAAACTAAGAATTTTTTCGATTTGGTGTATTGAAAATCCAAGTCAAACTCTTGGATAATGACTATCCATTTGTTGAATTTTCCTCCAACTATGTGTCGAGACAAGACATATTGGAAAGGATTGACATTCGCCACTACTTTAGTAGTCCTCAGTAATATGTAGTGACGTAACCTCTTAACAACATACACAGTTGTTAAAGCCAACTTTTCAGTGTGGGAGTATCCAATTTCAGGGCCAACTAAAGCACGACTAAGATAATATATGACATCCTCTTGTAGCTTATCATCTTCTTGGACTAGCACTACTCCAATGGTCGACTCATATGCAGCCAGATACAATGTAAAATCATGAGAGTAATCTGGAGGACGCAGTAAAAGGGTTGATAACAAAGATTTCTTTAATGTCTGGAATGCAAGTTGTGCAGTTTCATCCCATACAAATGGGGTGTCCTGCTTCAATAGGTGCATGAAACCTTTGGTGATATTGGCATAATTCATGATAAAACGTTGAAGAAAGTTAGACTTTCCTTGTAGGCTCTAAATTTTCCTGATGGAATGAGGAGGAGGAAGATTTACAATGGCCTCAACTTTCAAAGAATCCACTTGAATACCTTTGTTACAAACTATGAACCTAGGTAGCCTACCTGACTCAACACACAAAACACATTTGTGGGGATTCAAGAGTATTTTCTAATGTCTGCATCATTCAAAGATTAAGTGCAAATGATCTGGATGATCGATGCTCTTATGAGAATGCGCAGATAGATCATCTAGGTAGGGTTTGACAATAGTCTTGATGTCATGGGAGGAAAAATTCATTGCCCACTAAAAGGTATCCCTTGCATTTTTCAATCCAAAATTCATTTTCTTGTACGTAAATGTACCCAGAGAAACCATCCATAAATGAAAAAACCTCACTCCCCACACAAGCATCAATTATTTGATCTATGAATGGTGTGGGGTAGTTAACCTTAGGACAAGATTTGTTTAAATAGTGAAATTCAGTACATACACGTATCGTTCCTTGATTTTTATCGATGGGAACATGATTAGATACCCACTCCGTCAAAGCGATCGGGTAAATAAAACCAACTTTCAACAACTTTTCCACTTCAGCCTTAACGACTATCGCTTTACGCAGATTGGTAGGTCTATGTTTTTGTTGAAATAGTTTGGCATTAGGATAGGCTTGTATTTCATGTTCGACTATTGATGGATCTATACTTGGAATCTCCTCATATGTGCAGGAAAACACGTCACGGAACTCCTTAAATAAGGACGTATAGATAACAATCTCCTCCGAAGAGTAGTTTGCACCAATATATACATTTTCTACAATGTTGGGTTTCGCAGAGATGTTGATAGGGATAGTAACGGAAATATTTTCCATATTCCCCTATCAAAGATTCCCTCCCTTGGTAAGGGATTGATTGGTATATCAGCATCACCTAACAGTCTCACATGGAACTCTTGATTTTCAATCCTACTTAACTCTGGATGAAAGCAGGATCTATGATTAATATATTTACAGATCTTATCTCACCTGCTCATAGCTTCCAAAATGGCTTCATCTGAAGGCAAAACCATGTCTAAGCGATCGTTAGTATACAAAGAGTTCTCTTTCCAAGCAGGCAGATAGGCTTCTTCCAGCTCCTTTGAGACTGTAGGAAGAACTGGAATAGGATCAACAGTGGTGTTAATGATAGCTTGTTAAGCTATTTCCACTGTTGATAAGGGAACTTCAGGTTCATAATGGGAAGTAAGGACCCAAGGATCCATTCTATTAACAACCATTGCGATAGACTTCCCTACACTAGTAGAACCTAAGTAATTTATTGGGGCTGGGATATTGAATGTTCCCATTAACTATGAATACATTCCAGCCCCTAAGCTCTCTGAAAGAGGTTTGACCTGATCAACCAATGGCCCTTTCGAGTAAAACTGAGTTGGTAAACATTAACCAACTTCCCTTCATGCGGAAACACTGCCACTCAAAGAACGGTTGAGGCAATTGCACACATAGCATAAGTCCAACTTCTCCCTAGAAGCAAGTTATAATCCAATGGGGCATCAATCACCTCTACTTCAATAGACACTTCCTTCCCTGCCAACTTAATCTCAAAAGCTGGTAGCATACCATGTGGACAAAATGTCCTTCTGTCGAAAGCAGTAAGTAGGGTGTTCAATGGAACTACCACTGGATATCCAAGAGCCTTCCAGCAAGACAAAGACATGACACATGTGGAAGCACCTTCATCAATAATTGACCTTCAAATGGTTTTCCACCATGGATGGTATCTATTGACAAAGCCACATGATACAGTAGGCGAATTTTGACATTTGACAAATTAAACTTCGCCATAAGGCTTGATGAATCCATACTACCTAAGGCTGCTAAGAGTGCATCTCGTTGGGTAGGACAACTTTGTAGCACCTCCAAAGCTGACATCACACAAGGGGTTTGGGATAAATATTCAACTACAGAGTAATTTTATGTAGCCCTAGCATTATGATTGTGAAATTCTTTCTTTAAGACACCTTTCGATATCTTAGGCATAGGTTCGAAAGGTTTCTCAATTGTGAGAGGGTCAGAAGTTTCACCTATAGACTTACCCTTCTTGGGAGCCTCCATCTCATAGTTCACGTTTCTAATATGGACTAATGTCTCAGATCGAACCATGTTGATATAATTTTGGTCAGGGGCATTAGCAGTTCCCCTAGCTACGTTAGAAGCTAAAGCTGCATTCTGTACTTGGGGAAATGGATCCTTAAGGACAGTCAGTTGTTGATTTTTGAGCATCTTTTGAGCTTGATCTATAAGAGGGCATTGACGGGTTAGGTGATCTTCTTGGCACAACTTACAGGGAAATTTCACCTTCTTATTCTCTTTTTCCACCCCACCAGCATTATTTGTGGGTTTAGGCTTGTTTTGGTTTCCCTCACCTTTCTTCCCCTTTTTCTTTTTCCCACTGGGATGCTGATTTCCATTTTGGGAGGATTGAGCAAAAACATTTGTGTTTTGGGGTGAGGGGGTAGCCTTTGTTTCCTTTGTTGTAGATTGTTTAAAAGACAACTCATGGAGTTGTTTTTTCAAAGTATCTACAGTGGGAGATTTAACTGAACCAACCACGCCATCAACATGGGGTCCAGGCTTAGGTTTCTCGACACTATGTGTTGGCCGTGGTGCATCAAGGATGATTTCATATAGAATCGTAGACTAAGAGTATATAAAATCTAACTTCTAGGCCCTAAGGATAGCCTCTTCCTCATTAGTTACTCCTGAGGTGGATACATCCATATATATATATGACAATAAGGACTTAAGGAAACATTCTAACAAAAACTCGGGAGGGATAGTGTCCTTGATAAGCCTCTTCCTCCTTCGCCACTCTTGGATATGATCCAAAATGTGAGTGGTTTTGTCCTGCTGAAAAGTGGACAATAAGTCTGTGCCGGCATCATACTGGACAGGAAGTTGGAAATGGTTAAGGAACACATTAGCTAAGTCCCATAAACTATCAAACGCAGCAGAGGGTAATTAAATATACCACTTTGCTGTGACACTAGTCAGAGTTCTTTGGAACAATCTCAACCGAACGGTGTCATCATCCAGCGAGTTGGAAGAGCACCACAAGTGAAAGTTGGTGATATGAGCCCCTGGGTCTTCACCAACTTTGCCCTAGAATTTTGGAATATCCAAAGGTAACTTGGTAGGGATAGGTGGCTAGGTGGTGTCATGTTTCACTGAGTCATTCATAACTTTAAACAAATATGGAAAGTTTAAAGTTGCCAGGAAAGGAAGTATGGGCCTATCAGGAGCTTGAAAAATACGAGCTTTGGAAGTAGAAGGACTTTCCCCCTAGTTCCCAAATGTAAAGGTGGGGTTTCCCCTAGCTACTGGTTACGAAGTAGTTGGGCTACTTTGAAATGGATTCCACCCATAAGCCAGTGGATTGTTCATGTGTGGTGCAATGTATGTAGTTTGAGCCACTCTAGTTGAAATTGGAGTCTAGAAAATAGGAGTAGGTATCCCTTCGCTAAAAAGGGAGAAGGGAGAGCTTGTGAATGGAGCCGAAACCAACATTTGGAAACCTTCACCATAAGAGTTAGTATTTCCAAACTTCATCCCCACATATGCAAGTGTAGGGCCTACAGAAGGAGTGGATGGGGGAATGTTCCCCCATTCCACAAGAAACCCTGGACAAATGAATAGGATCCAATAGGACCACTCTGAGCAATGTATGCAAAAGAGGGTGAAGTAGAAGGTGCACTGGGAATCCTAGTGACCACCCCACCAGAAGTGCCTACTACATTTGTGGAAGTTGATGGTTGAACCACCCAACTAGCTGGTGTTAAATTAGCAGCATGTATATTTGTTCTAGGAGTACCAAACGTGGGAGGTGGCATTCCTTCAGCCGAAATAGCTAAGATGGGGGTAGATGGGCTCTCTCCTGCACTAGCCATAATTCTGCTCATAGGAACACCAATCATAGGTGAATTAAATGGATGAACTTGGTTGATCATAGGATCGTTTAAGTCAGTAAGAGGTGAATTAAAGTTTCTTTCAAACTTGTCAGCCTGCAAGTCTTCTATCCCTACTGTGCTTGTATCACCTGGTTTGTCCTAAGTTTCAATTCACCTAGAACTTCATTGATTCCTACTAGATTGAAATAAACATCTATGTCTAATATCTTCCTTTGAGGGGGCGGTGGAGGCTCCACTGTAGTAAATAGAGGAATTTTTTGCAACCTTCTTGACCTTCTGAGAGGTTGGTCCTCCACAGTTGAAAATTGACTCTTCACACACCCTAAGGTCGACTAAACACAAACAAACCACACATCAATCACTACAAAACTTCCTAAATCCAAAACAGACAGAAAGGGTATAAGATATTATTTCCAAAATAAATCCGAGAGATAGTTACTTGGCATCCCTATAGATGTTCTTAGGCACAAGAGGAGGAATCACCAGCCGCCCTCCCACACCTTCTACCGGGGTTACCTTCCAATCCCATCCAAGGTCAACCAGAAATAGTCTTTCGGTGTACCTATGTATGAACCCTAGATGCCAAAGAGAATAAATCCTACAAATATACTGATAGTCTGGGGGGACAATCACAAACCTAGTTCATACGCATGGGCAGGGTATAAAATCCTGAAATGCTCTCAACACCAGCACCGCACAGGGCCTAAGGGTGGTATTGACAAAAGCCCTCAGATGCACAAAACCCTTGGTCTATGCTTTGACAATGAATTAGAGGGTTATCTCCTGATTCCAAGCCTCCATGCGGCCTCGTGGTTAACTCCCATTTAAGAGGAGCTTCCCACATACAATCAACATAGAATAGGGTTTACCTATTGATTGGCCAACTACGTCTAAATTGAAACACTTGTGGAGAGTTGAAACTCCCTATTCCACAAGTCTAGCCTAAGCTAGTTGGTGTTGGAGCCTATAAGATAATACTTACTAATAATTTTTAAATTATATCATTCATTTTAGAAGTTTTTTTTTAGTCAGAGGTAAATGGTGTGAAACACTGTGGTGTTATAAACTCAATAAGAAAAAGCAAAATGATGTATAAAGAAAATTTCAAAGTAAATTGAAACTACTTAAACCAACCTTTTTTTTCTTTTTGCAAATATAAGTTAACGAAATTAAAACTAAATGAGAGAAAAATAATACTTATTTTTATAATTTTTGAATTTCATTTGAAAAATACTGAAAAGAAACGACTAAATGCAACTGAATGCAAAAGTATAAAATGTTTTTCTTCACTTTTTCAAAGTATTCAAAAACTATAATGCAACTAAATGAAAATTTTGATCAAGTTCGAATAATCAAAGCATATCAAAAGTGAAATGAGGTATAAAGGACCCAAAATGACCTACTTCAACCAATCATGAAGAATACTCGGAAAAAACCCGACTTGGAGAAACTATTGAACCCAAAGCGTCCACTAGATTCACAAAAGAACAAGTGACAAACTGACACCACAAAATGCAGTACAGAGTATAAATCATCTAAATCCCTGATCACTGAGCTAGACACAAGCACTCAAACTCATAAACCAAGTAGGAGGACCACCTTCACTTCAAAAAATGAAAGAAATTCAAACAAAAGGATCAAAGGCTTGAAAAACAAGCAAATGGTGTGACGCACAAGACTTTAGACTCACAGAGTCATGCCAAAAATAGAATACTTCCAAACAACTAAAAAGCCAAAGAGACAGGGACAAACAAACCCTACCTAAGTTTTAGGATGCTAGAGAAAACACGTGATTGTGTATGCAGGAAACTCGCGTATGACACGCGACTGTCTTATACAGCAACCCGCGTATACAAGGTCATACACGTGACTGTGTACACAAGTAACTCATGTGTACTGCCAAAAAACTTTCAAAGAAAAAGGACTAGCAAAGACTTCTAGGCACACTACACTGTAAATAAAAAGCAAGATAAAAGGGACCACACTCAGAATCAAAATCAGAACAAAGACTGGTAAAGGGAACCTACAGGATGAACCCATAGCAGGTTGGACTACCCAGCGGAGTCGCTAGTTCTATTGTGTAGGAAAATACACCCTTGTAACCTTGGTTCTGGGGTTACCAACTTACTATTAGACTTGTAGTCAATAAGATTTTACAGAAATTGAAATGAGAAGAAGAAGAGATTTTGGCTTACCTGGTTTATGACGGTTGATCCAAGCTTGGTATTCTCTTGTTTCAACCTTCTCCAAAGCTTCTAGGGCTACTTCTCTTCACTTGCAAAGAGCCAATTCTTCAAGCAAGATCTCATACATATATATATCATAGGTTAGATGAAACACATTTTAATAATATAAATAACATCATTTATTAACCAATATACATGAGAAAAGAACAATACAAAGATTGGAAGAAGAATTCTCTTTATTAACAAACAATGAATAGGTGAGAATACAACTCAGCTTCTGAAATAAGGACTCCTCTGCAACTGAGGAATCTGAGTTTCGCTGCTGCAAGACTCTGAAGATATACCACCAGCATAACTTTTCTCCTCAAAAATTGATTTATTAGCCCCATCCCAAGGACTTTATTTATACATTGAGAAATAGAGTGCTTTCGAAGGTTAGGATGGTTGAGACAGTTAGGATAGTTATGGATTAAGGCCCAACTAATCTCATCTAATCACAATTTATATTTTTTAATGTCGAATTAAGGTACACGTTAGTGTTTATATAGTCAAGGCGCATATGAAACAGTTGTTTCTCAAAGAGAACTCGCATATGCAATGTACACATGGGTTGTAATGCACATAGTCGCATGTGACATGCGAGTTGCAGTGCACATAGTTGCGTGTGCAACCCAAAAATTAGAATAAAAATATATCAGACTGGTCTAAAGATCATGCATAAAAGGTCATGCACATCTATAGTGTTTTGGCCACTTCAATCCTAATTGTCCTTTTATGTACTGTTGTAATCTCATAGATCACATATGGTTACCAATAATACACATTAAAAGCATACATACATAATAGAAACAAGAGACAAGAACAAGTAGGTAGAATAACAGATTATATTATAATGAAAGGGTCCATACAATGCATAGAACTAAACCAAGTTCTCATCTGGCTAAATATCCTAATATATATGAATTACAAAATAGTTACAAATAACTACCTGTTAGTTCGGTCAACCGACACGACCTTATGTGTCCGACCTAATTTCTAATTAGTCGGTTGATCGACTTAGTCAACTAATCGACTAAGTCAACTATAGTTCTAATCAGCTTTACCGACTTGCTCCTCCAACATCTCCCCCACAAACAAAATGTTTCTTCGTCTCGAAGAAACAGGGAGGTACCAAAATTTATTTTCCTGTCCTAAGTAGTTATTTCTGTGTTTGATCTTCATGGGCTGTGATGTCTAATTCCATGGTCTCTTCTATACACAGACTTTCACAATTGCTTCAGCTATTACTGCCAGCTGATGTTGGAATTCCATCCAACTTTGTAGTACTTTTTTGGATGTCAATGGTTAATGTAGTCAGACTTGATAATATCGACATTTTTTCTTGAATGGAAAGTTCTACTATTCTTTCCATGTTGGGACCCATAAACTGGTCCTTTTCCTCTACTATTTCAAAAAGTTGTTTCATCTGCGGGAAGATGATGTCTATTTTTTCTAAACTTGGAATTGCTTGCTGCACCCACTGATGTTCTTGTCGCTCTTGCTTCTGTAATTTGGATGTTTCGAGCACTATTTGATTTTCAATTGTGCTTCTAAGTGATTCCTTTGTGCTTTTTCTCTTCTCGAACGCTTGGATTTCTTGTCAAGTCTACCGGGTTTGCTGATAGACTTGCCCATAATAAGTAGGCCAGTCTCATAGTACTTCTTCAGTAATAACCGACTCCTCCATGTGATCTTGCAGTACCTTGTATGCTTCTGAAAAAGCTGTATGCTGCTGTATCAACAGTCGAGCTATTTCTTCTTTTTTCTCCTCTCTTTTGTCCTACATCTGTGCCTGTAGCATCGACACCACGCACTCAAACAACTGATAAGATTTTTCTAGTGGCTTGTCGGTGTCGACCTCTGTCAGTCCTGGTAGCACATATTGCACAAGGTTTCTGCATTTGTTAAGGAACTCGACTTGTTCTTTTTCCTTATCATCGAGCTCCTTATGTCTGTTCTGGCTCCTTGTATTTGCTTCGATTTCCAGTGTTTCCAAAATTTTCCCTAATTCTCCATCCCTCAGCTTGGTTGCATCTACTACAGTGGTCGACCCAAGTTGACTGATGTGGACCATTGTCGTTTGGCCTTGATGTTCCTTTTTCTTTTTGTCTTTCTTCTTTTTGTGCTTTTGCATCTCTGCTTTATTTGGCACCTGTGTACCTACAAGAGTCAAAATTGGGTTGCCAGGTTGTTGGCTAGTAGTGGTTGAAGGTATTTCTAGTTGGGTTAGTCGGATGATTGCTGTAGCTGGTTGTGCATATGGTTGGTTGTGCACAGAGGGTCCAGATGCAGATGTTGTTGGCACTAATGGTTGTGGCAGAGGTGGTCCTAGTGCAACTGGTTTGATCACAGGTTCCGGGTTGGGGGGTGGTGCTGATGGCATTGGTGAATGGTCATGTGTGATTAGGTTGGTGGAGATATCGTTGGGTGACAGGTCGTGGATATGTGGGGGAGAATCTTCCTGAAGGTGGGAGAAAAGTTTGTCGATTTCTTGATTTATTTCATCCATGTTCTCTCCTTCCTCATATCCGATTGGTTCAGAGGCTGGTGGGTGGGGTTCGGAGACAGTTGGGATGACAGATGTAGTCCGACTTATGACAACTATAGCTTGTTTGTCAGGGTTTCTTTGAAATGTCAAACTTATGACTGCCATAGTCCTTGGCCTCTGGGGTACTTGATCAGGTTAGGGAGTGGGTAGTCTGGATCCACCAACTTTGAACAAAGGGAATTTGGTTGATAGATTTTGTACCAAGGTGAGCAAATCAGTTAATTTTTCAATGTATGCCTGGAGGTCTCTATCTCGTTCGAACCTTTCCTTCAAGGTTTCCAGCATAACATTCTTGCATATGTCGAGTGGGATTATGGAAGGAGGTTATGGAATTAGTTCTTGTGTTATTTTGGTCGGAGAGAGGAGTGGAGGTGTAGACTCAAGATCCACAACATTTTCGGTTGTCCAAGTATTTGTGCTTTTCGCCTTATTCGGCCGACCTTGTTGTGCCCCTACTTTGACGAAGTTCTGGAAGTGGGTTTCCACCGAAACTTTGTTTGCTGTGGCATATTCTATAATGTCGTAGGTTGTAGCTGCTAGCTATTCCTCATATTCTAAGGACTCTGCAATGATAATCTTGTGCTTACCATTCCCCTACTCCTGTTCCTAAGTTCTTTTTCTTTTCCTTGATGCTGCTATCTCCTTCGACAATTTGCATATATTTTATTTGGTGACAACATATTTAGGGTTTGTTTCTATGTCGTCTCCTCGCCCTTCCTATCCTCTGTGGTGTTGGGTCGAGATGATGCTCTCTTCAACCAGAATGGTTACCTGCTGTTCTTCTCATGTCTATTCCCTTGTCGGCTGTTTGATTATAATTTGCAGTCGACCTGTGTCTTTTGTTGGTGTCTCTTTCGACACAAATGTGCTGATGTATAATCTAAGCTCATAATCTTCTTGTTTCTCTTGTTCTGTTAGTGTCTCTTCTATCAATAGGTCTATCTCTTTTGCCTTTGTAGTATTGACAATTTTGTAACCAACTGTCGAGATAAATCCTGGAAAATTTCTTCGACTGTCAAGTAGTAGTCGAGAGTCTTTTCCTTTCCCTTAGCACCCTACATTTACCACACCACGGTATGGTTGAGTTCTAACTGGATGTGGGAAGTTTTGGGCAGACTTTGTCGGATGTTTTGGGGCACCCTCCATCTAGTCGTGTGGACTTTCAGCTGTTGGAACCAGTTTTCTAATAGCACTTTGCCATTTGCAAGTTACTTCATTGTTCCATTTTGGGAGAATGGTTTGAATCTCCACATATGAAATTTTGTGGGTTCTTGAAATTGTTTGTCCTCGATAGGGCATAAGGAGTACATGACTATCCATATCATGAGTGATGGGAACCTTATAATCCCTCCTGACTCTTGGCATTTTTCACAGATGCCTTTGAGCATGTCGACGACATACTCAGCCCATATGTATATTTTTCCTATGTCGGCAATGGTATCCACTACGTCCAACATATCTAGTTTGAGGTTGCTTCCTCAACCTGTCGGTGTAAGCGCAATGGCTATGATTTTAGCCACAATTTGTGGTGTTCAAGATTGTATTTGGATAATCATTATCCCTTTGGATTTCTTGCCTGATGCTGATCCTGTTAGCGCCTCTACCAGCCCTTCTTTTATTTTGACTAGTATTGGATATCCTTCGTTTGATAAAGCAGTCAATTTGTAGATTACTTCCCTGGATATTTCGACTGGCATTTCGAAGTAAAACCTATCGTTGTGGTACCGACTTATGATAAATTTCACCTTTTTTTCCTTTGTGCCTCCAAAACTGGACATGAGCGGTGTGTTTATGTAGTTTACAATGGTACTCTGTTTATTTTCTCTGTGGCTGTGGTAGGATTTTTGTCAACATAAGCCTATTCTTTAATCTCAACCCATAGTTTCTCCCATGAGCCCTCCTGAACCTTAGCATTCTTAATGTTTTTGAGTCTGATCATCAATGGTGTCTCCGTGTTCTATAGTTATTTCGCTTTGGATGTAGCTCTGGTTTGTTTTTGTGCCATCTTGTCGGCCTGCTAGTTTACTTTACTTTAGTATTCTTGACTTTCGGTTGTCTGGTTGCTAAGTTTCTCTCTCTATTTGAAATTCTATAAATGATCCTTTGGCAGTTCAATATTTATAGTTGATGTGTTTGATGTTTTTGTTGACGGTTGTATTAATGGTGGACTTGATGGTCCATCATGAACACTTGAGTTTGTGTTAATGGCGATTTGATTTTGTCGCTCGTAGTCATGAAGGCGTGATGGGACTTTCGAGGTCATTGGTCGATGCTGATCATGTGAGTGGTCGATGGCGTTATGTCGATGGGCGTGATGTCAATTGTCGTAGTGGTGATTTCTTGTCATACTTCTTTATGTATTTCGATCTTATTTTGCTTTTTAGATTTTCAGATTTTTATAGCTTTTGTTTAACTGTTATGGTCTTTTTTTCAGACTTGTTTAGTTTCTATACCATTTTAGTCGGGCACCGTTAACAAGTTTTACGAAATACTATGCATTGTAACGTCCTTAGTCAGACTGATCCATTGGTATGTATATCCTTGACAACATAGGGTCCCATCCATTCTGTATGTAGCTTTTTGGGATTTCCTTTTACCCAACTGTTGTATAGTAAGGCAAGGTCTCCTGTCGACAGGTTTTTGTTTTTAATGTTTCGATTGTGCCATGCCTTTTGTTGTTGTTTCTGGATTTCCTAATGTTGTATTGTGATTAGTTGGTGTTCTTCAAGTTTACTTAGTTGCAGCAGTTGGTCATTTCTTCCTTTTTCGACATCGACGTGTAAAATCTCTGTGATAATAGGTGTCTATTGTCGAAAGTGTAGTGGAACTACTGCTTCTTGTCCATAAACTAGTCGAAATGGTGTTTGGTCGGTTGAATGCTTGTATGCCATTCTGTATGCCCATAGTACTGCATGTATATTTTCATCCTAGTCATCATTGTCAGTGTTACATATTTTTGTTAATGCTTTTGTTAATGTTTTGTTAAATGCTTCAATTGCTCCATTCGATTGAGGGTGGTAAGTTGTACCTCGACGGTGGTCGATTTGGAACTGATCTGTTAGTGTTTTAATAGTTTTATTATTGAAGTGTGTTCCCTGGTCACTGATTAGTGTTATTGGACATCCAAATCTAGTAATGATATTCTCATAGATAAACTTAGCAGCTACCTCGCTGGAACATGTGTCAACTGGTTCTGCCTCTACCCATTTGGTTACATACTCAACTACAGTTATTATGTACCTTGCATTTTTTCTTTTTGCTGGTATGGGAAATGGTCCTATGAAGTCGATAGCCCAAATTTCAAATGTCAAGCTTGGGTTTACTGATATCAGGGCCATTTCTATACTAGGTAGGGGTCAACCTAGCTGTTGACATCTATCACATTGGCTTACAAAATTTTTACAATATTCATAAAGTGTCGTCCACTAAAACCCCGATTGTTGGATTTTATTTGCAGTTGTGTCTGGTTGGAAATGTCCTCCGGTGGGTCCATAATGTGCTTCATACATAATATTATTTCTTTCATGTTCTGTACAAACCTTCTGAGGATGTCGTTTAAACCCATTTTATATAGGAATCCATTTATGAGACTATATGGTGCAGCTTTCATGGCTAAGATTTGTTTCTTCTTTGTATTCATGCCTTCTGGTGCTTGCCCGTTTTCCAAAAAATGTGCTATTTCCTTCAATTCTACTAGGTCTGCTTCTATTTGAAATAGATGTGCATCCGGTAAGTCATCCTCAACTCCTATCGGTTCCTCTCCAATGTTGATTTGAGATAAATGGTCGGGACCGACATTTAACTTACCTGGTCTGACGATGACTTCGAATTCGAATTCTTAGAATAGAAGTAGCCATCAACACATTCTTCCATGGTGTAGAGGATTCTTTACGAGGTATTTCAGTGCTTGGTGATCGGTGTAAAAGATAAATGGATTATCTAGTAGGTAGTGTCGATATTTTTGTAGTGCGAAGACCATTCCTAATGCTTCTCTTTCTGTTTTCAAATAGTTTCTTTTAGCTTTATTTAGTTTTCTGCTACTGTAAACTATAGGGTAGTCCATTCCATCATCTCCTCGCTGAGTTAGGATTGATCCTATTTCTAGGAATGATGCGTCAATCTGTACATGGAATTTGGTCGACCAGTTTGGAAACCTTAGGATGGGTGCTTCGACTAGATTTCTTTTTAGTTTTTCAAATGATATGTTGCACTCTTCTGTCCAGTCAAAACTCCTGATCCTCTCTTAGCAATTCTTCCAGTGGGTATGTCATATCTGAATAGTGTCTTATGATTTTTCTATAATATCCTGTATGACCAAGTAGTACCCTGACTTGTTTTGGATTCATCGGTGGTTTTAAGTCAAGGATGATTTTTATTTTTGTGAAGTCGACTTTAATACCTTCTTTACAGACAATGTGTCCCAATAGTATCCCTATAGGAGTTAGAAATATGCACTTCTTGATGTTCAGAGATAGTTGGATTTGTTTGCATCGTTCTAACATAAGCCTGAGCCATTTACAATGGTCTTTCAGTGTAGAGTATATTGTCCAATCGTTGAAATGTTTTGTAAATGTACTCTTGAAATGTTTTAACCACAATCCTTGAAAAGACTACAGGTGCATTTTTAAGTCCAAAAGGAATAACCCTGTAAGCAAATGAGCCAAATTCACATACGAATGTTGTCTTTTTCTGATCTTCTTTGGCTATTGGTACTTGATTATAACATGAGAATCCATCTGTAAATGAGTAGCATTCATGTCCTGCGACCTCATTTAAGATTTCATCTACATAAGGAGTTGGAAATGGGTCTGTTAATGTAACTTTATTAAGTTCTCTGAAGTTGACATAGATCCTTAGCTTGGTTGGATCATGTTTCTTTGGTTGAACCACCATTGGACTTTCCCATTCTGATTGGTCAATAGGGTAGATAATACCTACTACAAGCATGTTATCAATATCCTTCTTGACTATCTCTTTGTATTTATGAGCTAGCTTATAAGGTCTTTTATTCACAGGTCTAACATCAGGTTTAATGTCAATTTTCGTTTCACCCATTTCATTGACTAAACCTTTGAGATATTTATAATCTCTGGAAAATATATCCTGAAATTCTTTTAATAAGTTCACTATTTCTATTTTCTGTTCTTCAATCTAGTAGTCTCCAATTTTTGCTATTTTTGGTCGATCATCATTTGATATGTCGACTTCTTTGATTTTCACTTTAGCGTCTAAACATTTAGGGGATTTTGTCTCATTGATTAGTCGACTCCCTTCTTTAAACTGTGAAAATGTAGCAGGAAAGTTTGCTGTAGTCATTCGGTCGATGTATTCCTTGTCGGTTATTTCGATTTTGAGTACTGTGTGAATTGGTTTTGTTGTTTTGGCATGGTTTGATTTCCATCTAAACCTTTTCCCTTCCGAATTTTCATTTTCCATTTGTAGTCTTATTGACTATGGAATTGTCCCAGTTTGTATATTATTGCATTTTGTTGTCGATCAGTCGTGTTTTAGGGTTTTGTTTTTTGTTGGTTGTACAAATGCTTTGATCTGTTTTGCCGTTTCGACCAAATTCTCATTTTGGGGTACAAAGTTGAAATATTTGATAAAATTCATTTTGAGTTCATGCCATAGGAATTTTTCACCTCAAGCTTCTTCCATTTTGTACCATTTGTTTGGTAATTCGGAGAGTGTTGATGGGAATAGGTATGGCCATGTACGTTCATCTTTATATCCAAGTCTTCTCCATTCTTTTTCACATGTCTTTATGTGGTTTTCTGGATCTTGTCCTTGGGTAAATATAGGTATCTAAGCCTGGTTGGTCAACTTCTTTCCTCCAAATCTTTCTACAAAATAAGTCAAAGTTGTTGTCCATGTCTGTAGTCTCGACTGATGGGTATCCCACCATCTAGCAGCTTGTCCTATAAAAGTTTACACTAAGCTCTGTAGTCAGCCATGTTCATCAATGTTCCTAGATACTTGCTCTATGTGCATAACTGGTGATTCTCTTTCTTTATATCTTGGGATTTCTGTGATATTTATATTTGTTGGTTTCAAGGTGGGATATTCCCTAGTTTTCTTCTCAAATATTTTTGGGATGATGGACACCACAACGCATTGTCTGACTGGTTTCTTCTATACTTTTTTAATGCTCCCGCATCCTCTTGCTTTTGTTTCATAGTTTTCAACCTCTCAATCATATAGTTCTGCGTCTGAATTGTATCCTACTGAGTCTTGGTTGCCTAAGTAAAGTTCACCATATATATTAGGTTCTGTGTAATCTTCATTATTCTGTATCTGATATAATTGTCGAATGTCAACTTCTTCATCAATTGGTTCTGTCCAAGGTTATTCTTGGTATGGGTGGACAGGTACTATGACTTTTTGTCCATTCTCTTTTAATTTTATTCTTTCTTTGTCTAAGGATATCAAGGATTTCATTTTTCTCCCCCAAGGTTGACCTACTAACGCTGGGAAGGAGCTGGATCCTTCCTTAGGGTCAATAATTTTAAAGTTGGCTTTGGTCGATATTCCTTTTATCATTGTGTCGATATTTTTCCAGACTCCAATAGGTTCAATTAGGCCTTGGTTGGCTAGTTTAAGGTATATGCTTGATTCATATAATCGAGGTCTACCTAACTATTCTCATGTGTCTCGAGTCATAATATTTACCTGTGATCCAAAATTGAGCACGACTTGTTGGACATGGTATCCTTCAAGTGGGTCGACATCACTTTTATCTTTTAGGTTTAGACTGCAAATAGTATTTATTTGTTTTTCGGTGTTGTTGTTGTGTTTTATTTTATACAACAAGTCAATGAATTGAGATACTGTTTTATCTTTTTGTACTAAGTGTATTAACTCTTTTACTGTGTTGTGTCAGTTGTCATCAGCTTCTTCTTGTCAGGAAAATTCTTTAAATACATTTGTTGCATCTTTATATATTTGTTTTTCTTTAACTGGGTTAGGATAAACATTCTTTTCTTTTATTTTGCTTATTCGTGGATTATCATTCCCAATTTTTGTCCCTTATCGGGTTACGATATGTAGATTCTTTGTATTAATTATATCATGTTTTTGCACACATGACAAGACATTAACATTTTTCTTCTTATTTATTTTTTCAAGCATAATAGGGCAATCCTTTAATGAGTGATCCCCTACTCCACAACTAGTACAGAATTTTAAGTGAGTTCTGTCCTTGTATGGACAGTATGCATATCGGTGTCCTTCCTTGTAACAGGTGAAACATTGGATGGGCCGACATGGCTGGTTGTCTCGATTCCCAGAGAATCAACCTCGACTTCCATATCCTCCACGTCGGTTGTCGAAGCAATGTTCGTATCGATGAGCTTCGTATCTTTGATTATTCTGGTCGTTTTGTGCATTGTTTCGTTGTTCATTGTTCTGTGCGACTGCATTAGTCTAGTATACTGCGTGATAATTATGTCAATTTTTTAGGTTTAGATGGCAGTCAGCCATGGTGGACTCTTTGTTTCGCAGATAGCATACCAAGATGCTTTGTCATTTTTCATGTTAAATGGGAAATATTTTGTCGTGTGATCGCCATGGTCTTGGAAAATGTCGCAAAAACACTTTGTTTGCATAAATCAAACGTCCTGTTGGCTGATATCCTATCGACAGTTGTCTTTTGAATGTCCAGCCGTTGAATATTTCATGCACCAGATATCCCGACTCTTAAGGTTTATCTCTTTTAATGATTTTTGCACGATATCAAGCTGTTTGTCTAGTCTATGATCTGTGGGGTATACTAGAATATATTCATCCATTTCTACTTGTAGAGCTTTAGTAAGCGCATCTTCATAAGTTTTGAATGTCTCCAGAATTATGTGACAATGAATTTTCTGTGACAGACCTACAAGAAACCACTGGATTAATAGTTGCTCATCAATGACATAATCCAATTGGCTGAGAAGGTCTTTCTAGCATTTGTTGTAGTCACAGACAGTTTCTCTTGACTTTTGTGATGTTGTCTTCAATTTCTTAGCTGCCAGATGTTTTGCATCTGGAGTTTTAAAGAATGACAAAAATTGTGCTTTGACTTCCACTTTAGTTACTCCAGGGGTTCTTTCAGAAAAGGTCATATACCTTGTTAATGCCCTTTTCCTTAAGGAACCAACGAACTGCGCCATCTGTCTGTCTTCATCTGTGACTTGGTTTGCCTCCCATGTCGATTCGCAGATGAACCAATGCCATCTGGGATCCTCATCGCCCTCATATAGATGGATTTGTGCTGACCCATGACCCATGTTGGCATCACTATCACTATATTCTTCAGGAGGTGGTGGTGGTGGGGGTGGTGGTGGGGGTAGTGGGATGTTTTGTTTATTCCTTTGTGCAGAATGATTATTGACAGAACTCTTGTTTCCATCTATCATATTAGTTGTCATTTCTTCTCTGATAAGAAATCGGTTGGGGTAGACTTCTCCTGTTGATTGCCAACTACAATTATTTGTCTGCAGCTCCAAATTTTCTGTACTCTCCAAAACTATATTTGGCAGGGGGGGCACTCCTTTGTGTGTTGGGTAAAGTAAGTGGATACTTCGGTTGGAGGGTAACACTTGAAGCCTGACCTAATTTCCTTCTTCTATTCGATGGATAAGTAAATGATTGTCATCATTTTTCTCGTCGTCTAGTCGGCTCCAAATACCAAAGTCACCAGCTCTTAGTTTGAGGTCCTCTTCGACAATGGTTTCTATCCTGGTACTCAGATTAGTTGGAGATAGAGGTCTTACCTCTTGGAGAACTTCTATTTGGAGATCTTCTTGCTACACTATCCACAAATCTTCTTCCATAGGGCACGCTTCTTCTTCCACGCCTTCTTCTTGTCGGTCATGACCCGAATCTGGTGGATTTCTCTCTTGATCTGTCACCCTAGTACTCATTATTATTTGCAATGATATAGCTCTTTCTATTCTTTATTCCCTTCTTTGTAGCCTCTTCTCCCTCTCTATTTTCTGGAAGTCCACCGTACCTTTATTGGACACTGTCCTTTCGATTTCCTTTTTAGGCCGACTTCTCATCGCTAGTGAATGGTATCGCTTTGGTCGACTAGAATCCTCTCCACTTTACCTTGACATACGACCAGATACCCCCCCATTTCCTACTTAACACTTTAGAAATATCGGATAGTTCTGTTTACTTGCTTAGGAAGTATTCCCACTCCCTTTTGGCAATGAATTTCTCCCACTTCTTTTGTTTCTCCGCCCAGTTAGTATTTTGTGGCGGTTCGCGTAGTAATGGATGAGGTTCGACAATATGACCCACTCTTTTTCTATCAGGAATTTAAGCAGCAAGGTCAGTAAGGAGCACAAGAACTATTCAGTAAGGTCTATATAGAATTTCTTCTGAAAAGATTCTACCAAAATTCTTTCGTCTATAGCTTGCTCCTCGCAGAAATCGTCGGTGATATTTTCAAACCACTCCGACAGGTTTGTCCTTCCCCCTCAAATCAGTTTGTTTAGCAGCTGTTGGTCTTTAGTCACTTCTGTATTTTTCATCCAGAAGTTTCTTCAAAAGTTGGGGTACCAATTCTACAAACTTCTCATGAGTCTCGGTAAAGAACCTTTCCTTTGCTTGAGCAGTCGTTAATATGTTTCTTTGTGCGTAATTTTGCAAGTAGTTTGCTATTTTACACTCCCACGAATCCTTAATCTCTTGTTCTGATATCATCTGCTTGTATACATCTAAGACCTATACTACCGACAACAGAACCAATGTTGTAATCTCACAAATCACATAAGGTTACCAATAATACACATTAAAAGCATACATACATAATAGAAACAAGAGACAAGAACAAGTAGGTAGATTAACATATTATATTATAATGAAAGGGTCCATACAATACAGAGAACTGCACTGAGTTCTCATCTAGCTCAACAGCCTAATATATAAGAATTACAAAACAGTTACGAATAACTACTTGTCAGTTTGGTCAACCGACACGACCTTATGTGGCCAACCTAATCTCTAATTAGTCGGCTATAGTTGTAGTCGGATTTACTAACTTGCTCCTCCAACATGTATCGACATAATGAATGTCAACACTCAGACGTAGAAGTGCCATTTTGGCTGATAACAGGTTGTTTCCTCTTTCACAATAGTCGTAGTACTAGCACTATCAGTATTAATAACTCGCTCAGGAGATGAGGCTCTAGACCTTACCTAAGGTGATGCTCTTGGTGTTCTGTAGTTATGTCCTGACCTTGGTGTCTTTTCAGACTCTTCGGAGTCTTTCGCTCTTACTGAGATCGGGATGTAGTCCTTCTCTTCGTCGCAAGATCCTTCATATAATTACAACTGAAGTTCGTGTTCACTTTCCTTGAACAAACTAGGATTTCGTCGACCTTCCTCTGTCTTTCTCCTCTTTCTAGATCTGAATCTCCTTCCACTTCGTAGGAATCCAATATCTAGTTTAGTATTTGTACTTCCTAGGAACATCTCAACTCACCATTTCCAATTTTCTTGATAGGTCATCTACGACATAGCCTTCCTCTGTAGTACATGAATCAACTACTCAACTGCAAGATACCCTTCTCGTAAACGAGTGTCTTGATCCATGTACCAATAGATAACAAATACCTTCTTCGGGGTCCTTGGAAAAATTTTCTTTCAGCCTCACTATATGAGGTTATAACTTCTACTACAAACTCAATAATATATGCTTGTAAAATACTGTCAACCCAAAAATCAACAGCTCTAGAGATGGTGTTACTTACATTGGTTATCTCGCACACCAACTGATCATTCCACTCGACTGTTTCTCTTCTTTGAAATTTGTTTGCTTTCTTGCAAAACTTGAAAACCATTTGTACAACACTGTTATCAACCAAAATGGCACTTCTCTGTTTGAGTGTCGACATTCCTCAGGTTGGTACACTAAAGGACAATTTGGATTGAAGTGGCCTAAACACTATAGATGGGCATGACCATTGATGCATTTTCCTCAGACCAGCCTTGTATATTTTTATTATGGATTTTGGGCTGCATACGCGACTATGTGCATTGCAACTCGCGTGTCATATGTGAGTATTTTCATTGCAACTCGCATATACTTGCATACGCGAGTTTCCTTTGAGAAACCTACGTGTCATATGCAATTTGCCTATATTAATACCCACGTATACCCTAATTCAACATTAAAAAATATAATTGAGATTAGATGAGATTAGTTGGGACCTAATCCATAACTATCCCAACCATCTCAACCATCCCAACCTTCGAAACCATTCTATTTCCCAAAGTATAAATAGAGTCCTTGGGGTGGGGGATAATCAATCAATTTTGGAGAGAAAAGTTATGCTGGTGGTATATCTTCAGAGTCTTGGAGCAGCAGCACTCAGAGTCCTTCGGTTGCAGAGGAGTCCTTGTATCATAATTTGGGTTGTACTCTTATCTTGTTCACCACCTGTTAATAAAGAGAATTCTTCTTCCAATCTTGTATTGAGTTTATTTCATGTATATTGGCTTAATGGATATGTTGATTATGTTATATATATGATTTTCATCTAACCTTTAATATACATATGCATGAGATATTACTTGAAGGATTTTGTCTTTCCAGGTGGAGAAGTACATCCCTAGAATCTTTGGAGAGAAGTGGAGTGAGAGAAGCTCAATATTGGATCAACCGTCGTTAATTGGGTGAGTCAAGACTTTCTTCCTATTCTATTTCCATTCACTGTAAAAATTTGATTGTCTGCAAGTTAATAGTAATTTGGTAACCCCAGACCTTAGGTTACAAGGGTGCTTTATCTTGAACTAAGAACTAACGACTCCACTGGGGAGCCCAGCCTACTGTGGGTTTATCCTGTAGGTTCCTTACCAGTATTTGCTCTGATTCTGAGTGTGGTTTCTTTATCCTGCCTTGGATTTACAATATAGTATGTCCAAAGACCATTTTATATTTTTTCTTTGATTTTTGTTGTTGTTGTATATGCGGGTTTCTCTTATACACAGTCGCGTATAGCAACTTGTATACGCAGGTTTCTCTATGTGACAGTTGCGTATGGTACGCAAGTTACTCTATAAGAGAGTCGCATATATCTTATAGCAACATAAAATTTTTGGTAAGGTTTGCTTGTCCCTGTCTTGGCTGAATATTTCTCTGCTTAGGGGTCTTCTGTTGTTGGCATAATCCTGTAAGTCCAAAGTCCTGTATGCCATACTTTTCGCTTGTTTTTAAGCTTTTGAGTTTGCTTTGTTTGATTTTTCTAGTGACTTGAAGTTGGTCCCCCCGCTTGGTCTATGAGTTTAGTGGTATGTGTCTGAGTCAGTGATCAGGGCTTTAGATACCTTATTCTCTATACTGCTTTCTGTAGTATCTGTTAAGTCAGTGATTTGTTTCTTCAAATTTTTTTTTATTTGCATTTTATTTCAAGTTAATATTTTGCTTTAAGTTTGGTTATTTGCTTCTTTTAGGAGAATTTTTGGTTGTTAGGTGAAATTTTGAACTTGGCCTTTATATTTTTGCTTTATTTTTTGATCCTTTACATTTTGAAGGGGTTTTTTAAAGTCATTATATCAAATGATGGATTCATAAATCATATTCTGAGCATAGTCATTACTCAAACAACTTTTAAACTTCATGAAAAATGCCTAAAAGTTGTAAAATAACGATAAAATAGCGTTAATATTATTCTTGTAGCGCAAAGGGGTAAAAATAATGAAAGGACGCTACAAGAATATTGCGACCCTCAATTCTTCTGATTTTTTAGCAAAAATTTGGCATGTTTTTGAATGATGAGTGACTAATCAAGTGTTCTGGAGAGTTTGCTACGTGCTGTCTTAGGAATCATCATGAGAATAGGTGGTTTCATATTGTGAAGAAGAGCATGGTCATCATGAATCATAAAGCAGCTTATCACAACAGATGGTCGGTTAAATCAAGTTTAATCTGAGGAGAATTACTTCTTATCTTTTTCTTAAAGCTGAGGAGTTAATGGAATGACAGTGCCTGCCTAAAGACACGGAGATTGCAGTTGCAAAGCCTAGTGGAGGTTTTCATAGACGCTCATAAAATAAGGCCTTCTTCATTTTGACACTTGGACTTAAATTGGACCCTGAACGACACCTATAACTCTCAGGTCGGTACTCAAATAGTATGAAGAGTAGTTCAAAGTATCTACAGTCGATCAATTAAAAGGTATTCCACGATAAGCCAATATAACTGAAAATTTGGGGCTTTTTCGGTGGGGTTCGTTCTAGCAAAAATTGATCGAGGGAAGTGTTAAATTGTGCTTTTAAATGAAATTTCGTCCAAAAAAATAGTTTCCTAAGACATTCTGAGATGTTCTGCTAAGTGGAGGACTGACAAATAGCTCTATATTGAACTATTCATTTGTTGAAGTTTAAAGAGGCTGGGTTGAAAACTGTGTATGTTATAGTACTTAAACTTCACAAAAAGATCTGATACTTATACACAGTGGGATAAATGTGCTGAATAGCTAAGATTGCAGGGAGCCCTAGTTTCATTTTTGATACTAAGGCTACAGGAAGCATAATGTGAATAGATTGCAGATTGTTTTGTTTTTCTCATCCAACAGACAAGCAGTCTCCAGTTAACCTGAGAAGGCAGTGATTAATATCACATTTGCAAAGTCTTAATTGTGTATAAATTGTTGATAGGTGATACCAAAAAGGGTTTGAGAATTGATGTTGGTATTAATACACAAGGGTAAGAACACATGCTGGAGATGGATAGCCATTAGAACAATTAAATTGAGTGATAGTCATCAGTTGCAGTGAAGAGTCTGAATACTTCAAATGATCTAAGTTTTTTATATCTGTGATAAAACTTAGCCTGTATTAAGAAAACAAAAAGGAGCAATCAAAAAATATTAAGGAGAACTGTTTTTTGAAACCTAAGAGATTTGAAAAAGAAACATCACCTGTCAGGTTATCAATTGAACCCAATAAGCCAGACAGTTTCCAGCCCTTAGAGACAGATGGGTAAGAGTGGTAAGATAAATAGATCAGAACCTACTGATGTAGGTTGGATTGAAAAACTCCCTGGGTGTGTTGAACTATTCCAATAGGATGGTTGGATGGAATTTTTCAAGAAGATAGATGGGTATAATGCTGAAATTTCTTGTAAGTTTGCACAATGTTTTAAAAATGACATGGTGACCTTTGATACTCTTAAGTTCAGGCTGACATTGGAACTGATTGTAGAAGCTACGGGGATTAAGAATGAAGGTGAACTGTGGTTTAAGAAACTGCCCTTTACCTTTGATCCTCAGAGATATCTATTGCCAAATGTCACCCCAGACTGGAGTAAAGGCATCCTTATTCAAAATTTCAGAAAGGAATGGGTTGAACCAATCAGAATTTTGTAGAGTTATATTACTTGCGAGGGCAGGTATGCTTATGTATTTAAGTACCACTTCAGATTTATGCAACATATGGTGGGGGTGTCCAAGATGAGCCTTCCATTCTTCTTATTCAAAAGCTTGCAGAAAATGGCTAACAGGGTCAAAGGGCATATGGACCATTCTTCTCAGTCCATCTTTCATCATGGGATAATTAAGTTGATTATCAGCACTGTTTTGTAGCATGAAGGGAAGACCTGGGATTTTTTCATCTTTTGGTCTGGCTTTAAAATCAAACAAGAAGATCAGCAGCCTAAGAGGCAAACAGACAAAGGGAAGGTATTGATCAGAAAATTAGGTCAGAAAACTAAACTTGAAGACAAGGAGGACGTCAAAGTTGAGAAGGCAACAGAGCATGTGGAGGTTGACAGTAAACCCAAAGTATTTTCAGTTGGTACTACAGGCAGGTATTCATTGTTTTCAGAAGAGAAATTGCAGCCTAGGTAGCAGTTGACACCAGCAGAAGTTTCCAAGGAAACTAAAGCTGCTGTTATAGAAAAGGTTGTTATGCCTGAGGATGAGTTGCAGATCAAGCAGAGAAGTCCACTCACCATTCTCTCAGATGATGAGGGATATTTGCTAGAAGAGGACCAGCCTGTTGCTAACACTGAAGTTAAAATTGAAATAGGCAGAGAATCTTCTACTTCAGAAATCAAAACAGCCAAACCTAATAAGAAGAAGAAAAGGATTGAAGTGATAGCCCCATATTGGAGACCTAAAACCAGGCCAACAAATAAACTAAGATGGAATATGAAGAAGTTGCTCAATCCTAAATTGAATTCCAAGCAAGAGACTGTCTTGAATGATAGTTCCTCAAATGAAGAGCCAGAAATTGGTAAAATGAACATTAAAAGCAAGGGAAAAACAGTTGCCAAAGCTTCCTCTTCTCATCCTGCAAAAGTAAAAGGATCATCACAGTCAGTAAAGGAGTTAAGGCAGCCCGAGTCTGAATTGTTTGCCATATTTATTGAAATAAGAAATGAACTTTTAAAGCAGCAGTAGAAAGAAAAAGCTGAAATACCTCCTGTTGAAGATCAAGAATGGGAAGATGAAGATGAACTTATACTTAGGAAAGTAGGTATTCTGAAAGACCCTAATATTCCAGACCTGTTAAATAAGGATGCAGACATTTTTAAGAGGTTTGACATACCTGAGATCCCTAGTTTTGAACAAGAGATCATGACAGGAAGGTCAGTTGACACAGATACAGAAAACTTGTAGAAAATGATTAAGCAGTACAAACAACAAATGAACTATATGCAAGAGATCAATAAGGGGCTGATGATGGCTAACAGAAGGCTTAGAAAATATCTTCAGGATGTCAATGACCATTATCAGGAGCTGACAGCAGTATCTAAAGAGGTTCTCAAAAGAAAAAGAACCACTGAATTGCACTGTACAGAGTTGGAGAAGACAGTCAAGGACTTGCAGCAGAGAAATGAGGAGCTCACCAAGAATATAACTAACATGGAGCAGGAGCAAAGGCGAGCTAAGCAGAAAGCTCAAGCATTAGAGGGCATTGCTTTGCTTGCTGAGGCAGCAAAGGATCTATGAGTCACTTGTTCATTTTAGTTATTTGTTATCTTTTTGAGAAACATATTAGTTAGTGTTTACTATTTTTAGAAAAATCATGTTTTGTAATATTGTACTTTTTACTTTATCTCATCGAGCTGATGGAAGGTAGTTAGGGTTAGATCCCTAACTGATTTTGTAAAAAACACTATTTAGAGAGATTAGAAGGTCATTGAGAGGGTTCGATTTTTGGGATAGCTTCAGGAGGTCTGCAGACTTGTTCATGAGTTAAGTATCAAAACTCTTGTATGCATTTGATGATGAAATTATGAGATATATGACACTTTTCACCCTTCAGTTCTGTGTTTGCTTCATTGTTCAGCTTGTTTAGTTACTTAATTGATATACTCATTACTGGTTTATGTTTATATGCTGGTGATGCTTGTCTTTTATGAATGAACTTCAATACTGTGTTCTGTTGGATCTTGTTGAATGTATTATGCATCTTTGTCTTCTTTTGTTTATGATTTAGTTATTACTTTGCTTATGAGTGTATTCCCTGTCTTTCCCGAAAAGTTTACAACCACTAAAACATTCCAGAAAACCTAAAACCTACTTTGTTTTATCAAGTTTTATTTGAGATTGTGTTGGCTTGTTTCTTTGGCCTTAGAAACAATTTCTGGCGCAAACATCTTTGGCGCCATTGCCGGGGACGAAGTTGAAGACATATTTTCCCTGTGATACTTATCATTTTTCTGGTTTAGGAGGTGGACTTAAACCAGCACTTTTTGAAGGCTATTTTTCACCAAAGTTGTCACAGTGGCTACTAGAGGAATTGGAACCAGGAATAGACCTACTTCACCCTTGCAGTTGGGTGTGACAGACCTTGAAAAAATATTAAAAACAACAAGAAAACTCAGAAGGTCTCAATATTTACCAGCCCTCTGTGACCCTGACCAATTGCGTGCTTCATTACATTCAGCTGAAACCTCACCTTGGATCAAGCCTATTATACCTGATAGCTCTATTCAAATCTTTACAAATCCTCAATCCTTTAGAAAAGCCAAATTTGTCTCTCCTGGTAAAATACCTCTTTTTCAACTGAAATTAGGTAAAATCTCTTTGCAATCAATTTCTAGTCAAGCTTCTTCTTCAAAACCAGTCAGTCCAAAGATGGCAACCCAAAACCCTCCCATAGACATGATGGATCGGATGGTTGCAGCTAGATATGCACCATTAGTCTTACCCCAGCCTTTACATGCATTGCCTGGAGGTGATTACTAGAAGTATATGCCCAGGTTCAATGGACAAGGAGAAACCACTGCTGAGGAACATTGGGAGGCTTTCCTAAGTTATGCTGACAATCAAAACATTGAGATCAAAGATGTATGGATGAGGGTATTTGTTCAGAGCCTTGATGGGGATGTAAGGAAATGGTTCAGAGAGTTGCCTGCCAACTCAATCACTATAATTGAAGAGCTACGGGATCTCTTCATGAGGCAATGGGGAGACACAAAAGATCACGCCTACTATATAACTGAGTTTGGAGCTCTCAGAAGAAAAAAAAAGGAGACTATTGCAGATTTTTCCAAAAGGTTTAACAAAATGTATAGTAGGATTCCAGCAGAAATTAAGCCTACTGAAACATCAGCTAAACTCACCTATGCCAATGCCTTTGACCATGAATTTTCTCTATTATTGAGAGAAAGGAGACCTGTCACCTTGCTGAACATGCAAGATGCAGCATTGGAGGTTGAGTCCAATTTATTGGCTTCAAACAGACTTAAGAAAGAAATATCTCAGCAGCTTTATGATAAAAAAGGAAAGAAGGAAGAAACTTCAGGAAGTTCTGCTCCTCATACTACTGAAAGGAATATTGATGAAATGGCCAAGTTGGTAAGAATTCTCATTGCAAAATTGAATAAATTAGAGCTTGAAAAGAATTCTGGCAAACCTGCTCCAGAAGCTGAATGAAATCCAAATAACCAGAATCAGTTCAGAAGGCAATTTGCTCCTAGATTCATACCAAGAGAGCGTAGGAACAATGATATCTAGTGAGAGAGGAGAGAAAATGAAGATCAGAGAGTTCCCCCACCTCTTCAGAACAATGTAGCTGATGAAGAAGAAGTTGATGAACAACTGCTTTTTGAAGAGACTGAGACTGATCAGGATATGAACCATTTTGGAGATGGATTCTCTGGAGGTTTTGTTACTGAAGAAGAGTTTTTGAATGCAGAATATAATGATGCTGACATGTTTGAAGTTGAGGATGACCTAGATTTAGAAAAGACTGTTGTAACTGCTGTTGTTCATCAGAATGGACCCAAGAAGACTATAAATCTCAGATCAGGCCCAAAGCAGGTGGTGCAAGCCCCAAAGAAGAAAGCAGTTGTCCCTGCTGAAATTGTCCCTGCTAAACAAACAGCCGATCCTATGCCAGAAAAAAGACAAGTTGCAGAAAAATCAAGGAAGACTCTAGAGGTGGAAGAGGTAAACAAATATGTTCATAATTTCAGTTTGGAGAATGAATTAGGGAAGTTAAAGATTCCTGTACCTTTAACTGAGTTAATAAAGAATCCTTCATATAAACAAACAGTCTTGAAAGTGATGAATTCAGCAAGTAATCAGCCTATTTTAGACACAGTTAATCTGCAAGAAGAAAACGCTAGAATCTTTATTGGATTAGCCCTAGCTGAAAAAACAGAAAATGAGGCTGGTGCTTCACCTCCTTTCTATGGCACCTTGACAGTCCATGAGAAAATGATTCACAATTGCCTTTTAGATTCCGGAGCATCCCACAATTTGATGCCAAAGGCTATTATGGAAGCTTTGGGCCTGAGTATCACTAAAGCTTACCATGACCTATATGCCTTTGATTCCCGAGCAGTGAAGTGTCTTGGAGTAATAAAGGACATGGTTGTCATCCTAGCTCAGTTGCCCATGAAAAGTGTGATAATGGATGTTGTGGTAGCTGATATAACACCAAAGTTTGGTTTGTTTATATCTAGGTCATGGGATAAAAAGGTTGGAGGAACCTTACAAATGGACCTTTCATATGCCATCATTCCTGTGTTTGGTGGAGAAAATAGAAGGCTGTACAGAGAGCTGCAGTTTGCTTACATAGTGACAAATGATAAAAATCCCACAAATCACCCATTGTACTCTGTTGATAGAGACCTTGGTACGTGCATGCTACATTTCAGTGATGAGGATAATTCTACTGGTCTATTATAAGTGGAAAAGGAACAGCCAACAAAACATAGCAGACAGGAAGAAGACGCACTGTGGAAATTGTATTTTGATGGATCCTCATGCAAAGAGGGTGCTGGAGCTGGAGTTCTTCTCAAATCTCCTGGAGGTGAAACAGTGAGGCTCATGTACAAGTTGGAATTTGTTACTACAAACAATACTGCTGAGTATGGGGATTTGCTACTGGGATTAAAAGCTGCAAAAGATTTGGGCATTCAGCAGATTGCTGCAATTGGCAACTGCGAACTAGTTGTTCAGCAGGTTAAGAGCAACTATCAAGTGAAGCAAGTTTTGTTGAAGCTTTATCAGAATGAGGTATGGGACATGCTTGAAAAATATTTTTTAGCTTTTAATATTACTTACATTCCAAGGGATTATAATCAGACAACAGATTCATTGGCTTTAGCTGCCACACACTTCAGAATCCCTAAAACCACTCAGTTGAAATATCCAATTGAAATAAGGTACAGACCTTCTGTACCTGATAATGTAAAACAGTGGAGAGTGTTTGAAGATGATACTAAGATTAAAAGGTTCATTGAACTTACAGATGATTTTTCAAATTCCTTAATTGATCAGGATGAGGATGATGAAGAAGAACAGCTGGATGAAATTTCTGTAGAAGAGATAGCAGGTCATAAGATCATTGAATTGAAGAGTAACTTCATTCCCAAAGGTTTAGTACCTCTGGAAAGAATATTTACAAAGGATGATACAGCCTCGAAGCCTGTTGTTCAGTCTTTAGAAGAGAATGTGATAGACTGCAATATTGGTTCAGCTGAACATCCTAGAATAGTCAAAATTTCTAAATCATTGACAGCTGAACAAAGAAATAGATATATCAAAATGTTAAAAGAGCATGTAGATGTCTTTGCATGGTCCTATGAATAACTAAGAACTTATGATACATGAATCATACAGCATAAGGTGCCTTTAAAGCCAAATGTTAAACCATTTCGTCAGAAACTAAGAAGGATCAATCCAGCTTTGTTTCCCGTAATTGAAAAAGAAGTGAAGAAGCTGTTGGATGCAAAGATAATAGTGCCTCTCAGGTATTCTTCCTAGGTGGATAATTTGGTCCTTGTCAGAAAAAAGAATGGAGAGATCAGATTATATGTTGATTTCAGAAACCTGAACAGATCTTCATTAAAAGACAACTATCCTCTTCCTAAGATTGAACAGGTATTGCAGCAAGTGGTTGGAGCCCAAAGGATCTCTATGGTGGATGGTTTCTCAGGGTACAATCATATTGCAATGCACCCTGATGATAAGGAAAAGATAGCCTTTACAACTCCCTGGGGGACATTCATGTATGACAAGATGCCTTTTGGCTTGATGAATGCTGGAGCAACCTTTCAGAGAGCAATGGATATTGCCTTTATCGGAGAGAAGGATAAGTTTGTGGTTATCTATTTGGATGATATTACAGTTTTCTCATAGTCAGATGATGAGCATTTGAAGCATTTAAGGTAGACCTTCCTAAAATGCAGAAAATTTGGCCTTTCTCTAAATCCCAAGAAGTCACATTTTGCTGTGCAAGAAGGTAAACTGTTTGGCCACTTGGTGTCTACTGATGGCATCAGAATAGATCCGGAAAGAGTGAAAGCTATACTGAATATTAGTTTACCTAGGAGTAAAAAATATGTTCAATAATTCATTGGCAAAATCAATTTTCTGCGGTGGTTTATTCCCAACTTTGCTGAAACCATTAAACAGATCACAGCCATGCTCAAGAAGGATCAAGAAGTTAGGTGGACTCCTGAGGCAAAGGCTGCATTTGAGAAAATTAAAATAGATCTTATTGAAGCACTTGTATTGGTAAGTCCTGATTTTACTAAAGAATTCCTTACTTTCTCATTTGCATCAGAAGACACAATTGCAGCTATCTTAATTCAGAAGAATAAAGAAGGATTGGAACAGCCTATTGCCTTCTTCAGCAAGACTCGCAGAGATTCTCAGCTGAAGTATAGTATATTGGAGAAGCAGGCTTATGCTCTGGTGAAGGCTTTGAAATTTTTCAGAATTTATGTCCTGCATTCAAAAATCATTTCATTTGTTCCAAATGCTGCTGTGAAAGATGTCTTAACACAACCTGATAGTGAAGGGAAGAGAGGCAAATGGATTGCAAATATTATGGAGTATGATGTGGAGATCAGACCTACTAAGCTTGTTAAGGGACAGGTTTTAGCCAAGCTGCTGGATGAATCAAACTGTCAGGCTCTGGGATTGTATGTTATGGCTGAAGAAATAACTCAAGAAGAAGATCAAGCAGCACTAAAAAAGGAGAAGATCATGGATTTTTACTCAGCATCTACCTGGTATGCAGACATAGTGTATTTCCTGTTGTTTTTACAATGTCCTGAGCATTTGGATAGGAAGGCTTCTAGAACTTTAAGGCTCAAAGCTACTAAGTACTGTTTGATGGAAGAACAACTATTCTGGAAGGACCCAGGTGGTATTCTGCTCAGATGTTTAGACAAATCTGAGATTGAAGGAGTCATTTCTGACTCTCATGAGGGTGCTTGTGGAGGGCACAAATACTGGAAGACAACCGCATACAGAATTTTGAGAGCTGGATACTATTGGCCCACCTTGTTTGCAGATGTTTATCAGCAGGTAAGGTCCTGTGTCCCTTGTCAGAAGTTTGCTGGAAAACAAAAATTGTTGTCTTTGCCTCTAAAACCCATTGCAGTCAATGCTCCTTTCCAGCAATGGGGTCTGGATTTTATTGGAGAAATTAGTCCATCATCTTCAGGACAGCATCACTGGATTTTGACAGCAACAAATTTTTTCACTAAATGGGTGGAAGCCATTCCTACAAGAAATGCCACACATAGGGTAATCATGGATTTCATTGAGGAAAATATCCTGAGCAGGTTTGGCTGCCCTCAGAAGTTAGTGACAGATAATGCTAAGGCTTTCAAGCCTAAAGCAATGATAGCATTTTGTGAAAAGAACGGTATTTTGCTGAAGCACTCCACTCCTTATTATCCTCAGGGTAATGGCTTGGCTGAATCCTCTAATAAGAATATCATTCAGAGCATTAAGAAGCTGGTAAAGCATAACAAAAGATCATGGGATTGAATGCTGAAATATGCATTGTGGGCTGATAGGATCACAGTGAAACAAGCAATTGGAACTTCTCCCTATTAGTTAGTATATGGTACAGAGGTAGTTTTCCTTGTTCATTTGGGGATCCCAGTGATGAAATTTCTTCAGAATGCTCAAGAGGAGCCAGATGATATGCAGAGAAGAATTTTTGAGATGATAGAGTTACAGCAAAACAGGAAAAAGGTGGATGAAAAGGAACAGTTGTACAGAGCCAAGATCAAAAGCAGATTTGACAGAAACAACAAAGAAAATACTTTTTCAGTTGCTGATATGGTTCTAAGGTGGGATGCAAGAAAGGAGCAAAAGGGTAAACATCGTAAGTTTGACAATATTTGGTTTGGCCCTTTCTTGGTGTCAAAATTTTTGGAAAATAATACTTTTATCTTGCAGTCATTGGAAGGTGAGGAGTTGTCCAGCCCTGTTAATGGGCGATTCCTCAAGCATTTTTACAGTTTATAAGAGTATTTTCACTTGTCATTGTACATACCGGTGTGAGTGAAGCATAATAAGACTCCATAGCCCAATGGAAGTTTTGCAGACAGATAGATAAGATAGCAGACAGAAGGCACTGGTCTACAGGTTCTTGAAGCCTCGCAGGGAGGACTTCATCCCGCAGCTAGAGCCAGATGTTAAGTCAGTGATTTGTTTCTTCAAATTTTGTTTGATTTGCATTTTATTTCAAGTTAATCTTTTGCTTTAAGTTTGATTATTTTCTTCTTTTAGGAGAATTTTTGGTTGTTAGGTGAAATTTTGAACTTGGCCTTTATATTTTTGCTTTATTTTTTGATCCTTTACATTTTGAAGGGGTTTTTTAAAGTCATTATATCAAATGATGGATTCATAAATCATATTTTGAGCATAGTCATTACTCAAACAACTTTTAAACTTCATGCAAAATGCCTAAAAGTTGTAAAATAGCGATAAAATAGCGTTAATATTATTCTTGTAGCGCAAAGGGGAAAAAATAATGAAAGGGCGCTACAAGAATATCGCAACCCTCAATTCTTCCGAATTTTTAGCAAAAATTTGGCATGTTTTCGAATGATGAGTGACTAATTAAGTGTTCTGGAGAGTTTTCTACGTGTTGTCTCGGGAATCATCATGAGAATAGGTGGTTTCATATCGTGAAGAAGAGTGTGGTCATCATGAATCATAAAGCAGCTTATCACGATAGATGGTCAGTTAAATCAAGTTTAATCTCAGGAGAATTACTTCTTATCTTTTTCTTAAATCTGAGGAGTTAATGGAATGATGGTGCCTGCCTAAAGACACGGAGATTGCAGTTGCAAAGCCTAGTGGAGGTTTTCATAGTCGCTCAGAAAATTAGGGCTTCTTCATTTTGACACTTGGACTTAAATTGGACCTTGAAAGACACCTGTAACTCTCAAGTTGGTACTCAAATAGTATGAAGAGTGGTTCAAAGTATCTACAGTTGATCAATTAAAAGGTATTCCACGATAAGCCAATATAACTGAAAATTTGGGGCTTTTTCGGTGGGGTTCATTCTAGCAAAAATTGATCGAGAGAAGTGTTAAATTATGCTTTTAAATGAAATTTCATCCAAAAAAAAAGTTTCCTAAGACATTCTGAGATGTTCTGCTAAGTGGAGGACTAACAAATAGCTCTATATTGAACTATTCATTTGTTGAAGTTTAAAGAGGCTGGGTTGAAAATTGTGTATGTTATAGTACTTAAACTTCACAAAAAGATCTGATACTTATACACAGCGGGATAAATGCTTTGAATAGCTAAGATTGTAGGGAGCCCTAGTTTCATTTTTGATACTAAGGCTACAGGAAGCATAATGTGAATAGATTGTAGATTGTTTTGTTTTTCTCGTCCAACAGACAAGCAGTCTCCAGTTAACCTGAGAAGGTAGTGATTGATATCACATTTACAAAGTCTTAATTGTGCAGAAATTGTTGATAGGTGATACCAAAAAGGGTTTGAGAATTGATTTTGGTATTAATACACAGGGGTAAGAATACATGCTGGAGATGGACAACCATTAGAACAATTAAATTGAGTGACAGTCATCAGTTGCAGTGAAGAGTCTGAATACTTCAAATGATCTAAGTTTTTTATATCTATGATAAAACTCAGCCTGTATTAAGAAAACAAAAAGGAGCAATCAGAAAAGATTAAGCAGAACTGTTTTTTGAAACCTGAGAGATTTGAAAAAGAAACATCATCTGTCAGGTTATCAATTGAACCCAATAAGCCAGATAGTTTCCAGCCCTTAGAGACAGATGGGTAAGAGTGGTAAGATAAATAGAGTAGAACCTACTGATGTAGGTTGGATTGAAAAACTCCCTGGGTGTGTTGAACTATTCAAACAGGCTGGGTGGATGGACTTTTTCAAGGAGATAGATGGGTATAATGCTGAAGTTTCTTGTAAGTTTGCATAATGTTTTAAAAATGACATGGTGACCTTTGATACTCTTAAGTTCAGGCTGATAGTGGAACTGATTCCAGAAGCTATAGGGATTAAGAATGAAGGTGAACTATGGTTTAAGAAACTGCCCTTTACCTTTGATCCTCAGAGATATCTATTGCCAAATGTCACCCCAGACTGGAGTAAAGGCATCCTTATTCAAAATTTCAGAAAGGAATGGGTTGAACCAATCAGAATTTTGCAGAGTTATATTACTTGCAAGGGCAGGTATGCTTATGTATTTAAGTACCACTTCATATTTCTACAACATATGGTGGGGGTGTCCAAGATGCGCCTTCCATTCTTCTTATTCAAAAGCTTGCAGAAAATGGCTAACAGGGTCAAAGGGCATATGGACCATTCTTCTCAGTCCATATTTCATCATTGGCTAATTAAGTTGATTATCAGCACTGTTTTGCAGCATGAAGGGAAGACCTAGGATTTTTTTATCTTTTGGTCTGGCTTTAAAATCAAACAAGAAGATCAGCAGCCTAAGAGGCAAACAGACAAAGGGAAGGTATTGATCAGAAAATTAGGTCAGAAAGCTAAACTTGAAGACAAGGAGGATGTCAAAGTTGAGAAGGAAACAGAGCATGTGGAGGTTGACAGTAAACCCAAAGTATTTTCAGTTGGTACTACAGGCAGGTATTCATTGTTTTCAGAAGAGAAATTGCATCCTAGGCAGCAGTTGACACCAGCAGAAGTTTCCAAGGAAACTAAAGCAGCTGCTATAAAAAAGGTTGTTATTCCTGAGGATGAGTTGCAGATCAAGCAGAGAAGTCCACTCACCATTCTCTCAGATGATGAGGGATATTTACTAGAAGAGGACCAGCCTGTTGCTAACACTAAAGTTAAAATTGAAACAGGCAGAGAATCTTCTACTTCGGAAATCAAAACAGTCAAACCTAATAAGAAGAATAAAAGGATTGAAGTGATAGCCCCATATTGGAGACCTAAAACCAGGCCAACAAATAAAGTAAGATGGAATATGAAGAAGCTACTCGATCCTAAATTGAATTCCAAGCAAGAGACTATCTTGAATGATAGTTCCTCCAATGAAGAGCCAAAAATTGGTAAAATGAACATTAAAAGCAAGGGAAAAATAGTTGCCAAAGCTTCCTCTTCTCATCCTGCAAAATTAAAAGGATCATCATAGTCAGTAAAAGAGTTAAGGCAGCTCGAGTCTGAATTTTTTCCCATATTTCTTGAAATAAGAAATGAACTTTTAAAGTAGTAGCAGAAAGAAAGAGCTGAAATACCTCCTGTTGAAGATCAAGAATGGGAAGATGAAGATGAACTTATACTTAGGTAAGCAGGTATTCTGAAAGACCCTAATACTCCATACCTGTTAAATAAGGATGCAGACATTTTTAAGAGGTTTGACATACTTGAGATCCCTAGTTTTGAACAAGAGATCATGACAGGAAGGTCAGTTGACATAGATGAAGAAAACTTGCAGAAAATGATTAAGCAGTACAAACAGTAGATGAACTATATGCAAGAGATCAATAAGGGGCTGATGATGGCTAACAGAAGGCTTAGAAAAGATCTTTAGGATGTCAATGACCATTGTCAGGTGCTGACAGCAATATCTAAATAGGTTCTCAAAAGAAAAAGAACCACTGACTTGCACTGTACAGAGTTGGAGAAGGTAATCAAGGACTTGTAGCAGAGAAATGAGGAGCTCACCAAGAAGATAACTGACATGGATCAGGAGCAAATGCGAGCTAAGAAGAAAGCTCAAGCATTAGAGGGCATTGCTTTGCTTGTTGAGGAAACAAAGGATCTATGGGTCACTTGTTCATTTCAATTATTTGTTATCTTTTTGAGAAACATATTAGTTAGTGTTTACTATTTTTAGAAAAATCATGTTTTGTAATATTGTGCTTTTTACTTTATCTCATCGAGCTGATGGAATGCAGTTAGGGTTAGATCCCTAACTGATTTTGTAGAAAACACTATTTAGAGAGATTAGAAGGTCATTGAGAGGGTTCAATTTTTGGGATAGCTTCAGGAGGTCTGCAGACTTGTTCATGAGTTTAGACTTATTCATGAGTTAAGTATCAAAAATCTTGTATGCATTTGATGATGAAATTATGAGATATATGACACTCTTCACCCTTCAGTTCTATGTTGGCTTCATTGTTCAACTTGTTTAGTTGCTTAATTGATATACTCATTACTGGTTTATGTTTATATGCTGGTGATGCTTGTCTTTTATGAATGAACTTCAATACTGTGTTCTGTTGGATCTTGTTGAATGTATTATGCATCTTTGTCTTCTTTTGCTTATGATTTAGTTATTACTTTGCTTATGAGTGTATTCCCTGTCTTTCCCGAAAAGTTTACAACCACTAAAACATTCCAGAAAACCTAAAACCTACTTTGTTTTATCAAGTTTTATTTGAGATTGTGTTGGCTTGTTTCTCTAGCCTTAGAAACAATTTCTGGCACAAACAGTATCAGTTAGCCACTTATTCTTTAGTAAATCTAGTGGATTTGGTTCATTAGTTTTCCAAGTCAGGGTTTTTACCAAGTTTCTTTCCTGTTTGTTTGAAGTTTGGTCATTGGAGGTCCTCTATACTTCATTTTTCTTTTGATGTGTTGTGATCATTCAAACATTCTCAAAATTTGCATTTATATACTTACTAGTTTTTGAAGAATTTGAAAAAGTGAAAGAAAAACATTTCATGCTTTTGCATATAGTTGCACTTAGTATTTTTCTTTTCAATGTTTTCAAGTAAAATTTCAAAAATGATAAAAAATCTTAGTTTTTTTTACAGTTAGTTGTAATTTCATCAGCTTACATTTACAAAAAGAAAAGAATTTTGGTTTAAGTAGTTGTATTTTGCTTTGGAATTTTCTTGATACATCATTTTTAATTTTCTTATCAAGTCTATAACATCATAGTCCTTCACACCACTTACCTTCTGACTAAGAACAACCCTTAAAATCAAAGATATAATTTAAAATATATTAGTAAGTTGTATTTTATAGGGTCATACACCGAATATATTAGGCTAGGCTTGTGGGATAGGGAGTTTAAATTCCCCACAAGTGCTTAAATTCAGACGTAATTGGCCAATCAATAAGTAAACCCTTTTCTATGTTGGTTGTATCTGGGAGGTTCCTCTCAAACGGGAGTTAAGCACAAGGTCACATGGAGGCTTGGACTGAGGAGATAACTCTCTGATTCCTTATCAAAGTGTAGGCCAACATTTTTGCACATATGGGGATTCTATCCTAGACAGAGTTTCGGGCTTTGCTACCCTACCCATGCATATGAACTAGGCTTGCGACTACCCCCTAGACTGTCAATATAGTTAAGGTATCCTAGACTATCTTAGAAATTTAGGGTTCATACACAGGTACACTTGAAGGCTATTTCTGGTTGACCTTAGATAGGCTTGGAAGGTAACCCTTGTAGAAAGTGTGGGAGGGTGGTGGGTGATTCCTCCGCTTGTGCCTAAGAACATCTTCAAGGATGCCAGGTAACTGTCTCTCATATTTCTTCCAGAAAGCATATCTTATACCCCTTGTGATTGTTGAAAGACTTTAGGAAATTTTGTAGTGATTGCAATGTGGTTTGTTTGTGTTTAACCGACCTTAGGGTGTGAAGAGTCAAATTTCCAATCATGGAGGACCAACCTTTCAGAAGGTCAAGAAGGTTTCAAAACCTTCCCCCTCTCACTACAGTGGAGCCTCCACCACCCCCTCAAAGGTGAAGATTAGACACAGACGGTTCTTTCGAACCGGTAGGAATTAGTGAAGTTCTAGGTGAACCAGAACTTAGGACAAACTAGGTTGATACAACTCCAGCAGAGATAAAAGACTTGCAGGCTGACAAGTTTGCAAGAAAATTTAATTCACCTCTTGCTGACCTAAATGATCCAATGATCGTCCAGGTTTCTTCCTTTCAATTCACCTATAATCGATGTTCTTGTGGGAAGGCTAATGTCTAGTGCAGGATAAAGTTATTCTACCTCCACCTCAGCCGCTCCAGGTGAAGGGGTACCACCTCCCCTGATGGGTGCCACTAGAGAAAACATAACTACTAATCCTTTAGCTCCAACTAGTTGGGTGGTTCGACCACTGGCTTCAACAAATGTAGTAGGCACTTCTGGTGGGGTGGTCACTAGGATCCCTAGTGTACCTCATGTTTCAACTTCTTTTGCACACACTGTCCAGAGTGGTCCAGTGGGATCCTCTTCATTTGCCTAGGGTTTTCCTTGGAATGGGGGGCACATTCCCCCATCAACTCCATATGTCAGTCCCACACCTACCTATGTAGGGGTGCAGTTTGGAAACATAACCCTTATGGTCAAGGTTTTCAAATTTCAGTTTGGGATCCTTTCATGAGCTTTCCTTTCTCTCTGTTTAGCATAGGGATACCTGCTCCTATTTTCCAAACTCCAATTTCATCTAGAGTAGCTCAAACCACATATGAAAAATCCATTGGCTTATGGGTGGAATCCTTTCCAAAGTGGTCTAACTACCTCACAACCGGTAGCTGGGGGCAACCCCACCTTTAGTTTTGGGAACCAGGGGGCAAGTCCTTCTACTTCCCAAGCTCATACTTTTCAATCTCTGGTCAGACCCAAACTTCCATTCCTGGAAACTTTGAACTTTCCAGAATTTCCCAAGTTAATGAATGACCCGATGAAACATGATACCACTTGGCCACCTGTCCCTACCAAATTTCCCTCGGATATTCCAAAATTTGAAGGGAAAGTTGGTGAAGACCTAGGGGCTCATATCACCACTTTTCACTTGTGGTGCTCTTCCAAATCACTGAATGATGACACCATTCAGTTGAGGTTGTTCCAGAGAACTCTTACTAGTGTTGTAGCAAAGTGGTACATTGAACTAACCTCTGCTGCGTTTGATAATTTTTGGGACTTAGCTGACGTGTTCCTTAACCATTTCTAGTTTCCTTTCTGGTATGACACCGGCATAGATTTATTGTTCACTTTTTGTCAGGACAAAGCCACTCACATTTTCGATCATATCCAAGAGTGTCGAAGGTGGAAAAGGCTCATTGAGGCCACTATCCCTCCCGATTTTTTGTTAGAATGGTTCCTTAAATCCTTATTGTCGTATATATCCAAGGATGTATCCACTTCAGGAATAACTAATGAGGAAGAGGCTATCCTCAAGGCCCAGTAGTTAGATTTGATATATTCTCAGTCTGGGATTCTATATGAAATCATCCCTGATGCACCAAGACCAACACATAATGTCAAAATACCTAATCCTAGACCCCATGCTGATGGTGTGGTTGGTTCAGTGAAATCTCCCACTATAGAATCTTTGGCCAAAAAAATCCATGAGTTGTCCATAAAAAAATCTATGGCGAAGGCAGCAAAGGCTGCCCCCTCACCCCATAATGCAAATGGTTTTGCACAATCCTCCCAAAAGGGCAATTAGCAGCCCGATGGGAAAAAGAAAAAGGGGAAGAAAGTTGAGGGAAAACAAAAAAATCCAAAACCCACAAACGATGCTGATGGGGGAAAACAAGAGAAGAAGAAGGTGAAATTTCCATGTAAGTTGTGCTAGGAAGATCACCTAACCCATCAATGTCCCCTTATTGACCAAGCTCAGAAGCTTCTCAAAGTCGAACAATCGACTGTCTTGAAGGATCGTTTTCCCCAAGGACAAAAGTCTGCTTTAGCTTCAAATGTAGCAGGGGGCACCCTAAATGCTCTTAACCCAAATTATATCAACATGGTTCGATCCCAGACTTTACTCCAAACTAGGAATAAGAACTATGAGACTGAGGCTCCATAGAAGGGTAAGTCTATATGTGAAACTTCTAACCCTCTCACAATTGAAAAACCTACTGAAACTATGTCCAAGATACCGAACGATGTTATTAAGAAAACATTGCACAATCCTAATGCTAGGGCTACAGCCAACTACTCTGTAGTTGAATATTTAGCCCAAACCCCATGTGCGATGTTAGCTTTAGAGGTGTTACAGAGTCACTCCCACCGAGCAAGATGCACTCTTAGCAGCCTTATGTAGTATGGATTCATCGAGCCTCATGGCGAAGTTTAATTTTTCTGATGTCAAAATTTTCCTACCTTATCATGTGGCCTTCTTGATAGATGCCATCCATGGAGGAAAAACCATTGGAAGGGAAGTGGTCAATGAGGGACCTTACACATGTGTCATGTCCTTTTCTTGTTGGAAGGCTCTTGGATCTCCACAGCTAGTTCCATCGAACATTCTACTTACTGCTTTCGACAGAAGGTCATTTCGTCCACATGGTATCCTACCAGCTTTCAAGATAAAGGGAAGGTAGTGTCTATTGAGGTAGAGGTGATTGATGCACCTTTGGATTATAACTTTCTCCTGGGGAGAAGTTGGACTTATGCCATGTTCTCTATTGTATCAGCCGTACTTCTGGTAGTAGTGTTTCCGCATGAAGGAAAGTTGGTTACTGTAGACCAAATTAGTTTTACTCGAAAGGGCCACATGGAAACTAATGAGTCCACCATGCCATTGGTTGATCAGGTTAAACCTACTTTAGAGAGCTTAGGGGCTGGAATGTATGCATCATTAATGGGCACATTTGATTTTCCAGCTTCGATTAATTATTTAGGTTCTACTAGTGTAGGGAATTCTATTGCCATGGTTGTCAATAGAACAGATCCTTGGGTTCTTCCTTCCCGCCATGAACCTGAAGTGCCCTTATCGGCAGCGGAAGTATCTTATCAAGCTATCATTCATACCGTTGTTGATCCTGTTCTAGTCCCTCTCACAGTCTTAGAGGGGCTGAAAGAAGCCTATCTGCCTGCTTGGGCAGAGAACTCTTTGCATACTGAAGATTGCTTAGATATGGTTTTGCCATCTGATGAAGCCATTCTGGAAGCTATGTGTGCATCAGATAATATCTGCGAAGATCTTCACCATCGATCCTATTTTCTTCCAGAGTTAAGTAGGATTGAAAATCAAGAGTTCCATATGAGACTGACAGGTGATTCTGATACACCCATTAATCCCTTGCGTAGGGAAGGAATATTTTTTGAGGGGAATATGTCAAACATTTTTGTTACTATTCCTATCAACATCTTTGCAAACCCAAATGTTGTGGAAAATGTACATATCGATGCAAACTGCTCTTCGGAGGAGATTGCTATCTATACAGCCTTGTTTAAGGAATTCCGCGATGTGTTTTCCTGGTCATATGAGGAGATGCGAGGAATAGATCCATCAATAGTCGAACATGAAGTCTAAACATATCCTGAAACCAAACCTGTTCGACTAAAACTTAGACTTGTCAATTTGCGTAAAGAGGTAGATGTCAAGGATGAAGTTGAAAAAATATTGAAAGCCAGTTTCATTTACCCGATAGCTTTGATATAATGGGTATCTAACCTCGTTCCTGTCGACAAAAATCAAGGGACAGTACGCGTTTGTACCGAATTTTGCGATCTAAACAAAGCTTGTCCTAAGGATAACTACCCCACACCATTCATAGATCAAATCATTGATGCTTGTGTGGAGAGTGAAGTCTTTTCATTTATGGATGGTTTCTCTAGGTATATAATCAAATTCAAATTAAACTGGAAGACCAACATAACACAACTTTCATCTGTCCTTGGGGTACATTTGCGTACAAGAAAATTCCTTTTGGATTGAAAATTGCAGGGGCTACCTTTCAGCGGGCAATGAATTTTTCCTTTCATGACATTAATTTTATTGTTCAACCCTACCTTGATGATCTGCCATCACATTCTCGTAAGAGGATCGATCACCCAGATCACTTGCGTTTAATCTTCAAACATTGCAGATACTACAAAATTCGCTTGAATCCCCACAAGCACATTTTCTGTGTCAAGTCATGGAGACTGCTTGGGTTCATTGTTTCTAACAAATGTATTCAGGTGGATCATTTGAAAGTTGAGGCCATAGTAAGTCTGCCTCCTCCTTGTTCCATCAGGAAGCTTCAAAGCCTACAAGGGAAGTCCAACTTCCTTTGATGTTTTATCGTAAATTATGCCAAGATCACTAAAGGTTTCATGTTCCTATTGAAGCAGGATACACCATTTCTATGGGATGAAATTGCACAACTTGCATTCGAGGCATTAAAGAAAATTTTGTTGTCGACACCATTATTGCACCCGCCAGATTACTCTCGTGATTTTATATTGTATCTAGCCACATCCAAGTCAACATAAGGGTAGTACTAGTCCAGGAGGATCATAAGCTCCAAGAGCATGTCATCTACTATCTTAGTCGTGCTTTAGATGGACCTAAACTTAGGTATTCCCACATTGAGAAGTTGGCATTAGCAACTGTATATGATGTTCATAGGTTGTGTCACTACATCTTATTGAGGACCATGATGGTAGTGGCAGATGTTAATAATTTCCAATATGTTTTGTCTTGATGGATAGTTGGAGGAAAATTCAACAAATGGATAGTCATTCTCCAGGAATTTGACTTATATTTCCAATCCACCAAATCCAAAAATTCCTTAGTTTTTGCAGAGCTCATCGCATAATTTTTGGTTGAGGAAGATGTAGCCATTGAAGAAGACTCATTCCTAGATGAGCACATCTTTTTGATTTCCACCTCTAGCCCTTGGTATGGAGATATACTTTTCTATCTCTAGAATTTGAAGTGCCCTACAGCTTTTTCAAGGGAAGAACGGCGCAAACTATGCTTACATGCAAAAAAATACCTCATTATTGGAGATACTTTATATCATAGAGGGGTAGATTCTGTTTTGCGTCGATGTCTTACCCACGAAGAGGCCGATATGTCCTAAATGATGCCCATAGTGGAGAGTGTGGGGTCATTTATCTAGGTTAGAAATGACCCAGGAGATCTTACATGTCAGTTATTTCTGGCCCACCATCTTTAAAGATTGTGTGGAAGCCGTGAAGCACTGTCATCCTTGTTAGCTTTACACCAAAAGGATGTGGTCTCATCCGCTCCATTATTTCTCGTCATCTCAGTGGGCCCCTTCATGAAGTGGGGGATAGATTACATGATGTGCAACCCAGTCTCAGCTAGAGGGCACAAACACATCATTGTCATTATAGATTACTTCATGAAGTGGGAAGAGGCAATGCCCACCTATAAATCAGAAGAGGAAACTATAGCTTTTTTCATTTTCAACCAAATTATCGTGTGGTTCGGTATTCCTAAATAGATTGTCACTGACCATGGCAGTCACTTCCAAAATAGCATGATGACTGAATTGACCACTATGCTAGGTTTTAAACAAGAACATTCATCTTCTTTCTACTCGCAAGCAAATGGTCAAGTTGAGGTTGTAAATAAAACCTTGAAGACTATTCTCAAGCACACTATTAAGTCAGCCTGGCCCAATTGGCACATCATGTTGTATCCTTCACTTTGGGCTTATCGGACCAATGTGAAAACTGCCATAGGGTTTTCTCCTTTCCAACTCATTCATGGAGTGGAATCAGTAACCCCGGTTGAATGCGAAATCCCATCTTTAAAGATTGCTATTCATGTGCTACCTGATACGACTAAGCTAGAAGAACGGTTGTTACACTTAGAACATCTAGATTAACAGTGTAGAGATGCATTGATAGCAAACGAAGCTCATAAAAATAGGGTCAAAAATCAATATGATAAATCGGTTAAACCTAAGGTTTTTTCAGAAGTGGAGCTTGTCTTGCTTTAGGATCAAGACAAAGAACCCTTGGGGGCAGGGAAATTCAGGTCTATGTGGTTAGGACCTTATGTTGTGTCAAAATGTTTGAAGAAAGGTGCATATGAATTAACTGATTTCGAGGGAAATAAGCTTCTTGAGCCTAGAAATGGGCTCTACCTCAAAAATTACTATGCCTAGGCTTAGCACTTTTTTGTATTTTTATTGTATGTAACTTTATGTACAATAGTTCATCGGTTTGTGTTCTTATATCATCTGTTGGTTGTTACAGATGTCTTTTGAGTGGTTCGTAGGTTTTGCAGATGGCGCTAGTCACCACACTTGCAAACTTGCTTCGGCTGCATGGGTTATTTACTCACACTCAAGACAGCTAGTTTCCTCTAGAGGCCCTTGTCTAGGTCCTGCTACTAATAATGTGGCTGAGTACAGGGCTGTCATTGAGATGTTATGGGATTCCTTGTCATGATGCATTACCTAGCTGGAAGTCAGGATTGACTCTCAATTCGTAGTTTCTCAACTCAATCGAGCTTATCAGGTGTGAAACCCTATTCTACTACGTTAGTTTATGCAAGTTAGGTTATTGGAAAGAAATTTTGATTTTATTACATTTAATCATATTCCAAGAAGTCAAAATTCATTAACCGATGCATATGCGAATTATATCTTGGATTGGCATTTAACACATATTTCATGAAATTTACAATAGACACATTGAAAAACACATGTAAATAAATAGGCAATATATATATATATATATATATATATATATGTGTGTGTGTGTGTGTGTGTGTGTGTGTGTGTGTGTGTGTGTGTGTGTGTGTGTGAATATCTGTCCATATAGATAGGTCAAGTTTGATCCTCAGATCTAGTCATAACTATATAATATACAAAAAATATACAAAATCTGGATCGTAATCCATAAAAGTGCTCCTAATTCTAAGCTTGACCACCCTGAACATCCTGGTCATCATGCTCTTGTGCTTCATCATGCTCTCGTGCTTCTTAAGCCTCTTCAGTTGCAGCAGCTTCAACAGCCTCTATGTAAACAAGTACTGCTCTAGCTACCCTTCTCATAAGGCGTATCCAGATAGGGGGGATACCAACCACTAACTCTTGCATAACAGCAGGTATCTACTCAATACACAAAGTAGGTACTCTTTAGGTAAGCCTAGCCAGCTTCCCCTCAAGAACCCTAATCGAACCGTGATCCTCTCCTGCCATTGGTCGCACGTACATATGAGGATTCCCAACAGGGTGAACTAGTCCAATGTATGCATTTTTAAAAATTTAAAGGATTAAAACTCTTATACATATGTATATATCTTTATGACTAAAATTCATAAAAATTTAAAAAACTTGAAAAACCAAAATAGCTGATGCTCCCCATGCTCCTCTAGGAGGGAGGAAAAGGTCATTGTCACCTCGGAAATCCAACCCAGCATATGGAAACTACTCCAGTTCTGGTAGTTGTCGCTCCCACCATAGGTAGAATTCATCATCGTACACACTCTGAACAGATCAACCGCCACCCTGGTGGAGGAATATTTCTCCCCATTTACTTAGGCTAGGCTAATGGGGAGAGGAAATAGGTAGAGGTACTATAGGACTAAGACTGGGCACTCTCTCAAAGAAAAAGGCCACCAATATTCTAGAATAATTGAAGTGTTTCCGTCGACCTCTCTTGTAGTCAGAGAGTTGCTTCTTCATTATCGGGATTACTCCCGAGCACCAGTCATATAAGGCTTCCTGTAGACATTCCACCGTAATTCTCATCTAGTTTCAAGTTGCAAGATGAAGTGATAATGTTCTTTGGTGTTTTTAGACTCTCTTCAAGCTTGTCAAAAATGAAGAGAGAGCTGAGTTAACTTTCCTGGACTTGTTAAAATTTAACAGGAAAGATAAGGAAGAAGTTTTCTCTTTGGGTTACAATTGGTGGCAGCATGTCCTCCTTGAACATAGTACTCTCTAAACTTTTCTATACTCATGTCTCAGTGTACACTTTTACTTTAGCTATCAATTTGAGCTTATTACTCGTCCACATGTCATTTACACCTGAAGAATATGATAATGTCTCCTACATGATAGATAAGTCTAGTTGTTCTATCTGCAGAGTTGAAAAGCTGCCTTGGGTCATCTTTGTGTCGTCCTCACTATTCAAGGATCTATCCCTGTTTTTTATTTTTATCCTTATTCCATCATTATCCGATATGATATCACTTATATCTACCTTCCTTTATCCAGTTCCTAGTCACTCTTGTGCTCTGTTGGAGGATCTATTGCCTTCCTCATCACATCACGGTTTTTCATCATCATTTCCCGAAGACGAAGACCTAGAGTTTTTATGATGGTACTCTAGGATTCACTTTCATCATTGTTGAATTACTTTGCTTCAGTTGTCAATTGTCACCTACTGATTGGCAATCTAATGAATCCATTCCATGTTTGATTTCGATACATCTATTCACATGGCCTGGATTGTACTGGTTCCTTTGGATTTTGACGAAGACCTTAGTTTCACATCTATAACCTAAGTTGCACAAGATTATGTTGTGTTCACTTATACAAATTTCAGATCTTTGAAGTCTCATCATGATTATATATTGTGGCTTTGATCCACCTTTGTAATATATGTGTTCTAGCACCCGTATCATATGATGTACTCAAATATTGTAAAGGAGCTAGTTTCCAGTATATTGAACATGGCATCCTCAAATATGATTTTCTATATGAAATTTGCTATGTATTTGTTTCAGGTACTTCCTTTGCTTCCTTGGACTTTTGAGTTCTCCAAGATAATGATTATAATGTATTTATGCCATCTCTTCCCTCTGACCTCACACATTAGGGGGCATCTGTTATCAGCCGAAATGGCACTTCTCCGTCCAAGTGCCGACATTCCTCATGTTGGTACACAAAAGGAAAATTTGGATTGAAGTGGCCTAAACAATATAGATGGGAACGACCTTTTATGCATTTTACTCAGACCAGCCTTGTATATTTTTACTATGGATTTTGGGTTTGCATACACGACTATGTGCATTGCAACTCGCATTTCATACGCGAGTATTTTTATTGCAACCCACGTATACTTGCATACGTGAGTTTCCTTTGACCGTGTGTCATACATGAGTTGCCTATATTAATACCCGCATATACCCTAATTCGACATTAAAAAATATAATCGAGATTAGATGAGATTAGTTGGGGCCTAATCCATAACTATCCCAACCATCTCAACCATCCCAACCTTCAAAACCACTCTATTTCCCAAAGTATAAATAGAGGCCTTGGGGTGGGGGTTAATCAATCAATTTTGGAGACCAAAGTTATGCTGGTGGTATATCTTTAGAGTCTTGGAGCAATAGAACTTAGAGCTCTTTGGTTGCAGAGGAGTCCTTGTGTCAGAATTTGGGTTGACTCATATCTTGTTCACCACTTGTTAATAAAGAGAATTCTTCTTCCAATCTTGTATTGAGTTTATTTCATGTATATTGTCTTAATGGATATGTTGATTATGTTATATATATGCTTTTCATCTAACCTTTAATATACGTATGCATGAGATATTAATTGAAGGATTTGCTCTATGCAGGTGGATAAGTACATCCTTAGAAGCTTTGGAGAGAAGTGGAGTAAGAGAAGATCAAGCTTGGATCAACCATCGTTAATCGGGTGAGTCAAGACTTTTTCCTATTATCTTTCCATTCCCTGTAAAAAGATGATTGTATGCAAGTTAATAGTAAGTTGGTAACCACAAACCATAGGTTACAAGGGTCCTTTATCCTGAACAACAAGCACAATAGGAAACTCTGCAAATAATATCCTGTGGATATCGGAATATATGTACCATTCTACCTAGTTCTCCATGCTCAACTGCTATCCTATGCTCTCTTGTTGCATGAATGCCAGTGTCTTGGACTCCAGCTAGTCCTCTATCTCGTTCTTTGTCGAATGCCACAACATGTCCCTAAACTCAAATGGTTATGTTTGTTTCCCTATTTTCACATCTTGTATAGACCCGCGGTTCAACAAAAACATAATACCAACAAGACACCAAAAGACATCGGCCTGACAGAACAAGATCTGTTGGCAATGCCCGTGAAGCAGACACAGTCTCACCCGAGATATCTTTATGGGTAACTTCCAAAACCATGTTTCCACAGTTGGTGAGAGATTCTAGTCCCTTGGTACATGGCCAAGGCGCTTGACAAAGGTGATTGGATGGAGTTTGCTACTACACAGCGACAGGATAGCGATAAGTCACGACCAGCACGCAACATGACTTTACCATTGTGACTCTACAACTGGCACAATAGTGTGACACATTTGATTCCATGTGCTCAACAAACATCGTGCGACTCATGCCTTAACTTAACAACTGAATCATAAATCCATACATAACATTGTAACAGTGCTGTAATCCTTCATGCATCCACGGATAGTTCCTATTGCGATATTCATTCAACAGTAACTATAATAATGTATAGTAAGCAAACATTCACATCAACATTCATCATCAAACACATTCACCAACATAACACAGTAAATAATGTGGAAACCCATCTAGGAAAAACCACCAAGGTGCTCTTCATCTGGCATGAGAATTGTTTATAGCACCTTGCAGCCTGCGATATGCAGACTGTTCTTTAGATATGTGTATTTTCCTCAATATTCTTGCTCTCATGCTCTCTGGTTTATCATTCTATCTACTCCTACTGATCTGCACACAGCCTGGATTGACTCTTCTACTTACTATATGCACACTCAGCTGCAGATTCCTTCTACTACTAGCGGTCTGCACACACAGCTGCAAGATCCGTGGCTCAAAAACCTTCTAATTCTACCAGACTCTCCTCTGAGTCTTCTTTCTCTAACTCTTTCTCTAAATTTAACTAAGAACTACATAACTCTTGAACAACAAACATCTAATGAATGAATGACTCAAGCCAACCCTTATACAGGTCGGGTTCCTGCTATATATAATATTTACGGGACCACGTAGGGTTGAATGAGTACAACTCAGTTATTACAGACTCAACAACCCAAAATATCTCTGGTTTACATCAATGCCGACCGATACTTAGCTGCAAAATCCCTTCTTGACATTAATAACAGCCTTAACTAGCCGTAGAAACATCTTTCAGCTTGTTTGCATCAGTCATAAATAGCCTCAAAAATCTCCTTGCTCCTCCTGCTGGCTCGCCCTTCTGCAGTCTTCCTTGACTTTCGTCTTAAAGCCTTAACTTCTCTACCTTCTTCTTCAATCGACTTAGATCTTTCTTCCTTATTGCAGCATCCTCGTTGCAGCTTTCCTTCTGCCTCTTTCTCCGTCGCACACATGTTTTTATCTTATCTGCACCGAATCCTTCTTAGCCTACTTTTCTCCTGTCGCACACATACTTTTCATTGTTTTTCTTGTGCATTCACTTCTTCCTTGTGTACTTCTTCTGGTCCAACACTACACAACCTTTAAACAAGCAAGATTAAATATAGTATTTCTTATTAAAAGAAATTTGGGAGAGCCTCAATTTAACTAACTACATTCAGCTACTCTTAGATCTCTAATAACAAAAAGTAAGTAAGAAAATTGAAGCTACAAATTCTTAATCATGAGCTATCAATAGCCTTATAATCTAGAAAAAACATCTATATCCTTATAATCTAGAAAAAACATCTATAAGCTCAAGCATTCACAACCATGAAAATTTGCACCATATGGACCTCCAAATTCTTCACTTTATTCAACAAAAGAAAGCAACAATAAATGAATTACAAGATCATAGGTTCAATCCTTCATCCAAAAGATGAGAAATGGCATTGCATAAATAGGAAAACCAAGCTTAGGGTGGCACGTTGGCTATCTCAAGATGACTAGGGTGAATTTGAGCTTGAGAGGGAGTGAAATGGGGTGGTTTTGAGTGATTTGAGGGATATCAAAGTTGAAAAAGGCCACATCAAGCCTTGATATTAAAACCAATCCAATGATAATATTCCCAATCAACATATGCCCCCTCCTTGAAGATATATGCATCCCTCCTCTTGAGATTAACTTGACATGAATAGATTTGATTGATATATTGTTCATTTCCTTCCAATTAAATCCAACATGATTTCCAATTAATTGAGATACACTCTAGACATGTCCAAGACATGTTTGCATTGAGTTAGGAATTTGCTTTTCTTTATATTTTCCAATTATTTGACACTTTTTGTCATTTTCGAGAGAAAATTAATTTAAGTGCTAAATAATTTCTCAGGTTAATCCCAAAGTAGGTTTAGGGGTAAAATGGGTTCTCTGAGTTAGAAAACATGCAGCCACATGGAAAATTCCCCCTCTAAACCACATTTTTATGAAACTTTCAATTTTTACAATTATCTTATTAAAAAATTTGCTTGTTTTACAGGTAAATTTTTTATTCTCAAATTTTTTTAAAAACTACAGGGGACCTAGTACATGTTCATATGACTCAATATTGATGACTAGAATGAAAATATACATACACACTTAGACTTTAATAACCTCCTAAGGCTTAACCGCTAAGGTGAATACTCCATATCTAGAGGTTTGAGTGAAAAACTAGAAAATTATATGTTGTTGACAAGCAAGATATAATTAACAAGGAAAAAACACTCTAGAGTATTGCATTGATAGCTAAGTATAAGTTGGTAAATCATTTTACAGAAATTCATGATGTTGTGTCAACTTATTACAATTTCCCTATAGAGTATGAACATTCAAAAAACTAAAAAAAGGCAAAAATTGTCCCTAAAAGGTCTTTTGAACTTCTAAGAACTGATAGTGAACAAGAGACTTGTTCATAACTTCAACGACTCATTGGAAATCCAACTAAGTGAAACTTAGGTGGATAAAATGTTGCAAACTGTGTATCTCCCTACTTCTCGTTGAGCTCTAAATAGACATAAATGATGACTTATCCATGGACATTTAAGCATAGCATGTGGTGCAATAATTTGTTTATGCATGTTTCCTTGAATTCCCAACCCCTCCTTTGAAGAGAGAGATATGAACCCACCAAAAAATGTATGATGTCAATAATTATAATTCGTATCTATCTACTCAATTTTTAACTTGAAAGTATCAAGACATAAATGAAAACTATTTATTACTCATAAGAACATACTATCGCTCGCTGGTAATACACTTTCAAATACAACATGATTCGATGATAACCATCAAATAAACTAAAGTTGAGATTGGAACAAGAGACACATGTCATTCCTATTTTTATGGAGATATTGTAGTGTGGCGTGTCCAAGAAATTATTGGAAGTGATTACGATTCCATTTGATGCAAGGACCTAGTTGACCACCATATTATTATTCTATTTTCCAAGAAACCACTCACCTCCTTTCTCATTCACGAGACCAATTAAATTAAGCGAATATGGTCAAGATATGATTGCATTAATCTAACCCATAAAAGGGACTAGTAATGGTGATTATAGAGTTGAATGTTTATGTGTTAAATATGGTTTTCCTTTTAAATTAATGTAAATGAAGTAGAGAATAATATACAACTTCAATTTATAAAAGGAGGTAATAGAGAGTAGATTCCCTTCAAACTCGTTTGATATTCACTACACATATATTTAAAGAACTGTTATTAATTTAAGTAATAATTTATATTGAAAATATTAACGGTTAAGGTTTGAATTTCATGATAATATCACAGACTACCTGCTACCACCCAGTATGCATAAGGTTCTCACTTGAATGAAAACACCATCATATAGCCAGGGACTTTCCAATCCCCCATTTGATGAAGTAATCTTCTACTCAGTTGTTGTACTTGTACCTCCTTTGTTATAGAGGTTGTTTGCAAAATTTGACATCCTTTGCATGTGTAAAAGGGCTAGTCTGAATGACTCACTCATGTTATGACACCATTGGAGTGTTTGTTTTACCTAGTTGATTTGAGATCATAGTGATCAAAGTTTGATGTGGTTTTTTCACCCACACCTCCAAGGACAAAGTGTATTATAACATAGGTTACTCAGGTTGTTGTTAAGTTCCTATGGTTTGATGACAAATCCAGTTAGTCATTGATCCTAGAGTCATTGATGGCATGTTTGGTCGCTAGGAGAAGAAATTTGGAAAAACACTATGTAAATTGAGTTAAACAGGTGATAAATTGTAAAGGGAATTCTTGGCACCTCCTTGTTCAAGGAGGAGTGCATGAATGGGTATCCCTTCATCCAATGGAGAAAAGTAGTGCCCGTACCCACCTAATGAATCATCTCCAATTCAAAATTTGGCTCCTTTTTTCAAAATTGGGATCTCAAGATCATATCCCTAAGTTTTTGCATGACTTAGAGTCTTCTCCTATAAATTAGGGCACCCTTGTTAGACTAAGACAAACTCCAAAAATTTCAGGCTTCTTGTCCAAGAGGTGGCACATTAGTGCATTTCAAGGCTAACTAAATATAGTAACTCCTAAATTTTTCCATGTCCTCATGAAGTAGTGGTGAATTTTTCCTCTTTTTCATGCATGTATATGGATTATGATAGATATCCTAAATCTCATTGCAAAGGTGGCACATTTGAGTCCTAGTTAGGCCTAGTTCACTCTTAATTTTTCTTTAGTTCTCATGGATATTTGGTGCATTGGAGGCTTGAAGACCTAATTAGGGTTTTTGAGTGGCTCACATGTGTCATTCTCTATTGAAGTTTCAATGATTCACTTAGAGAGGGTGCATTATTTTCCTCTCTATCCATTTAAATGAGCCTCTCATATCTGTTTAAGAGTTGGTTATTGTTAGAGGAAAAATATAGTAACAATCTTTGTCTCTTAAGAGTTGTATGGAATAGACTTAAATTCCATGGTAACCTATGGATGCATAATGAGGAAGGAGGGAGGAACCACAGAGAGATAGGGTTTGCAAGTTAGGTCAGAGTTTTTCCAGGCTTCTATCATAGGTAAGGTTTCTAACCGACCTCCTCTGACGATGGACGAAAACATTGGCATGGGGGATGCCACAGGTGGGGGGAGTTGCGCCCTCCCCTAGTTATGGATAAGGGTAAATGAATAGATACAGGGCTAGGACCTAACCTCCAGCCAGGGACGGGAGGAGAAGGGATGAGTGGCATTATTAATTTGACTCAGGCAAGAGGAGAAACTAGGAAACCAAGGAAGTAGGTGTTGAAAGCCTGAACGGTGCCCAAACTATAGATTCATTGGGACAGAGTACGAGAGGATATCCAGTACATGAAATATCACACCCTCATCGGTAAATTTGTTGTGATTTGGCCAACCGAGAAGGTTCTAGTATGGTGGATAAATACAATGTGGAAACCTTGAGGCCACTATGACCTTCAACTCAGATCCAAAGGTTTTTTCATGATAATATTTTTCAATGAGGCAAATCACACTCACATATTTGATAATGGACCATATTTTTTCTATTCTATGGGGTTATACTCATGCCCTTGGAAATAACACTTAAACCCTGATAAATAAAATCTGACAATAACCCTTGTTTGGCTCCGCCTGCACTCTTTACCATATGAATACTAGAAGGAGTAAATCCTTACTGACATAGGTAACACCCTTGGAGTTTTTGTCAAGGTATCAGAGAAAACAAAAAATATGAGGTACAGTTCATATTCCCATATTTTTTTTATATGGATATTTCCCAATATTTTCCATAAGGGATCGAACTATACTGGGAGGACGAGGAATGGTTCCAAGTGATATAATATGAGAAGATTCCTTTCCAATGCAGGAATTTCCATGAGAATGGACATCTTTTATGAAACTTCCCTCTCAATAAATATCCCGTATTCACTCCTAATGAGGGAAGGAAACACTTAGAAGGGTTTACCAAAGTAACAAACAAGAAGCATTCGTCTAAGAAAGGCAGCGGACCTGAGATTCATAAGAAATCCCAGATGCACAATCGGTTTGAAGTCTTCCATCCACTAGCAGAGAAAGAGGATTTGGAGGAAGGTTAGATTCTAGAGACGCGGGATAATGAGAAAACCCTCACCCTTGAAAAAGTAACCTAGGATGCAGAACATGCAGTGGTGATGGAGGACATCCCCATGCTAGGGGAGGAATGAAAGGAGATGGAAATGGGTGAACTTATCATGGAGGAGACTTGTTCAGAAAAAAGTTCCGTATTCTCTTCCACCACAACAGGTCTCCCTTTTGGAAAAAGCTATCATCAAGAAAAAATACATGAAATACTTGGGCATATCCTATAAGTCTCATAAGGAGACTAAAAGGAAAAAGAGAGGAAGAGGTGAGAAAAGAGGAAGATACAATAATGCTCAAAGAATCCAAGTAGTTGATGGAAATATGGTAGCCTTAGGTCAATAACCTACAATAGATGCAGTGCTCTCCTCCTCCCTCAAACAGTTATAAGATGTGGATCAAATCATGGAATATTTGAGGTTGTAATATCCCATTGAGTATCCGTCTTCTAAGAAGAAAAATAGAGATTGAAAAACTGACCATAGTGCTATGAAATAGAGCACAAAATCTTAGGAAAGAAAGTCTGGACAACCTATGAGATCATAATAAGTGATTCCAAGGGAGTAGATGGGGGGATAGGTATACTTTCAAATCCCAGGGAGGTATGCCTCTCGGGATTTATGGCCTCTCACTTTACCCTATTATCCTTTTTTCACGTGGAAGGCACGAGCATTCGTGGCTTTCTCTCCAATGTATATGGGCCCTCAATAGCCAATCAGAAGAGCTCCTTCCTAGACTCAATGCTCAACCTAAGGGTTGTGGTTGGTCCTTGTCCTTGGATCCTGGGAGGGGACTTCAACTTGATTCACATCCTAGAAGAGAAACAATGGGGTATTCGGAAATTAAACCCCATCAACAAACAATTTAATGAGTTTACAGAGGCCCTTGATTTGGTCGATGTCAGAACTTACAACAGTATCTTTACGCGGAATAATAAGTGGGCATGGGACATAAGCATAGCTTGTAGGTTATATTGTTTCTTAGTCTTAGAGTTGGTAATGATGGGTGCGGAGAGATATCGGCTATTGTACTCCCCTCAGTAGGATCTGATCACTAGATGATAAGCTTGGAATGACAAAGAATAGGGGCAAACCTTCAGATACCTTTTCGGTTTGAGAAATTCTAGCTCCTCCATCTGGACCTCCCAGAGAAACTTTATCAATGGTGGAAGGAATTGACACCCATAACGGGAACACTCATGTACCAATTTCAACTGAAACTTAAGTCCCTAAAAGTAAAAATTAAGCATTGGAATTCAGAATCATTTGGGAACATTTTCCAAGGGAAAAAAATACTTGGATCATAATATGAAAGAAGTTCAACAGGAATCCATGACCCAGGGTTTATCCAAGGAGCTAAGGGAACAAGAACAACATCTTCTGAAATAGATCAAAGTCAAGGAACAACACGAAGAGATTCTTTGGAAAGATAAATACATAAATCGTTTGCTAAAAGAAGGGGAGCATAACACAAAATTATTCCACAAAGGAACCATTCAACACCGATAGGGGAATCAAGTGGTGCACCTAAAGAGAATAGATGGTACTAATGCCGAAACTCAAATAGAACTAGAGAAGACCTTGAATGGGTTCTATGTCGACCTCCTAAAGGACCCTGATACCAATCATCAAGAGGCATAGGAATAGGTGTTGAACCACATACCTAAGGTGATTTCAACTAATCACAACATTATGTTAATGATACCAATGGATGTAGATGAATTGGAGGCAATGGTTAAGAAAATGGAAGTAGATAAATCCCTAGGACTGAACAGTTCACGATGAATTCCTTCCACTCATGCTAGGATTGGCTGAAAGATGAGGTGCTGGAGTTGGTAGAGGAGTCAAGGAGAACGGGAAACATTCTAAAATCCTTGAATGCTACTTTCCTTATGCTAATTCTAAAAGAAACAAGCACATAAGATCCTAGTAAATTCAGATCGGTCTCCCTCTGCAATGTCATCTACAAAATCATAACCAAGGTAATAGAAAATCGGTTGTGACCCCTCTTACCCATACTAATATGCCCCAAGTAAGCTGTATTTGTAGAAGGACGACAAATTCTAGATGACATCATTCTATTTCATGAAACTATCCATTCCCTAAAGACATATAAGCTTCCATGTATGCTACTTAGACTTGACTTATCTAAGTCTTACGATAAACGCAATTGGAACTTCTTAGTTGCAATACTAAGGACCTTTGGTTTTAATGAGCAATGGATTGAATGGGTGATGAACATTGTCTCTTCGGCTTTCTTCTAAATCTTGGTTAATGGAACTCCGTCACATCCATTCTCGGCCTCGAGGGGCATTTTTCAACGGTACCCCTTATCGCCATTCCTGTTCATTATTATTGCTGAAGGACTTGTTCGAATGCTCAAATATATGCACTAAAGAAATCAAGTTTAGGGTCTTACCCTTAGTGATGGGATGGATCCTCAAACCCATCAATAATTCATTGATGATAACATGTTAATGGTCCCCTCCCAGTCTAGGAAGCCAGAGGTATCAAAAAGGGTTTAGACATATTTCTAGAAGCTATTGGGTTGAAGATCAACAAATATAAATCCCAAGTCTATTTTTTCAACACTTTAAAAGTCACAAGTAGGAATATTCTTCATATTCTCAAATTCACGGAAGGTCACCTCCCATCCAAGTATTGCGGTGCTCCTTTGGCTAAATCTACTATTCTCCAAATATCATGGAAGGATATTCTCAAAAAACTCAAGTGATCAATGGAAATTCAAATCCCTTAATTTCCCAAGTCGTCTCATTTTAGCAAAATCGACATTGCAGGAAATTCCCCTCTACCTTTTCTCACTTTTGGTTGCTCCAAAATCGGTACTCAAGCAAATATGAAACATACAGAGGAATTTTTTGTGGGGAGGATCCTAAAGGAACCATAAATGGGCCCTGGTCAATTGGGATATCCTGTGTACAAAAAGGGAATCATAGGGTCTGGGACTACATGACCTGGTAAGTGTCAACAAGGTCATGGGAGCCAAAATTTGGTGGTGGTGGATCACCCACACCAAGGAGCCTTGGGAATCATTATGGCACAATAAGTATGCCACACACTTGCTTAAGCATAATATCATCAGGTTCAAGGATGACATACCAATCTCTCATACTTTGAAAACAATGCAACTGAACATGGGATTAATTCAAAGGCACAGTTTCTAGGAAATACATGATTGCGATCCAACCTCCTTTTTGTGAGATGCATGACAACAATTTCCCCTCCTGCTTGATAGACAAGATAAATAATACCTAAATATGTATATTCAGAGTAGTCCTATGGAGCGGGTGCAAGACTTTGGGGATCCCATGCAGGAAGACATACAATTCCAGGTGTGGAAGCTCAAGCCCTGGTCGTAATCATGTGTCCCGAAAGAGAACCTGGCCAATTTTTACAAGTAATTGTGTGCTCAAAGGATTCCCAAGGTGGACAGTCTGGAAAAAGTCTGTTGGGGGTACTCCAATATAGATAATTTTAGTATTTCAGAGGAAATCAAATTGCTTACAGAAACACATTAATTGTCGAAGGAGAAAAAATGGAGCAAGGTATGGAAGGGGAACCTATGACCCAAAATTGCAACTTTTAGCTGGTTGTTACTATGTCGACGCATCCTAACCTGGGAAAATATTCTGAAAATGGGTATGATCGGTCCCTCCCAATGTTATTTATGTTATAAGGAGGCTGAAAACATTGATCACCTACTGGACAATTTCCCAATGGTATCCTCCCTCTAGGAAATGGGAGAGGAGAGGTTCTGAAATAGCACCAGGGTTAGGGGATGCCTAGATCTTACCCTAGGCACATGTCCATCTTAGGCCTTTAAAAATGAGCTTCTCAACAAAATGTGGGAATTATTCTGAGGGTTTTTTTTGTGGGAAGTATGGAAGGAGACAAACCGATGAATTTTTTAGTAAAAAAACGAGACAACATAGGCAGTTTGGCTACTAATTGAACTTCACTTGAAGGAAACACTCACTCTAAATCAATGGCAGTCTGAATAAATCAAAGCAGACAATGCAAAGAGGTAGATATTGAATGACTGGGGTATTTTTCAGTTGACCTGTGAGCATTGGAAGTTCATGTGCTCTCGTCACACCCCCACAAAGTATTGACTCCTGGAAATGCCCAGTGGTGGGAACCTTCAAACTCAACTTTGATGGGGTAGTGAAAGGGAATCCTGGCCTGACTAGATATGGTGGGGTCATTCGCAATGATGAACGAAGTGTGCTCAGTGTATTCTTCGGATACCTTGGAGAAACCACGAACAATGTTGCAGAATTGGGAGGCTTGGTTAGTGGCTTGAGGTGGGCATTGCAGTATCTATGGACACCACGGTTGGTGGAGGGGGACTCCATGCTCATAATATCCATGGAGGGAGGAATCTATTGGGGATCAACCATTTCCAATGTATCTCATAATTGGAAGTGGGAGAGAAAGTTTCTTATGCTTCAATGCTTGTTGGCCACCACCCCTTCCATTCAGTTCATGCACGTTCGAAGAAAATGGAATAAGGTGGCAGATGTGCTGTCAAACAAAGGGGTGGGAGCGCATGTCCCCTTCCATGCAATCCCACTGGAAGACACCTATGACCAAGAATTACGACGATGATGTACGGAACTTGCTGCCGCCGACATAGGCCAACTGGAAAGAGACCGGATAGGTAGAGGAAAAAGGCCAACCGAGATGGCAGCCACACAAAACCGACAAGGGTATGTGGATTCTTCCATACATGACTCATTTTCCCTTGCCAACTTATATCTTGGTAGAGTCATTACAACAAATGGAGGTGGAAAGGAAAGGATGGATGTCAATTGTGACACGAGGAAAGGATTGGGTTTGGAGATTAATCGTCCTGTATATCATAACTGATGGTACAACAGTCTCGCCAAGGCTTGTTTCGAGCAAAATCGATTAATTACCAAATGAGGAATCATGGAATCATTAATGGATGGAATGGTGTCTATGCAGGCTAAAATGTGTGTTAAAGGATGAAGTCAATGTAGCTTTTGGATCTTTGCAGAATTAAATCATGTGGTATTCGGGAAAGGGATGATCTGATTAAGACCGGTGAGTATGAAGGAATGATTGTTTGAACCATGGATAGTATAGGGCAGGATTTTGGTCATTTAAAGTTGGTGACATTCAGATACGTAATGTTGACCAAAAATTGTATAATTGCTCACTCAACTGGACTGGTAGTCAAGTAGTTTTTGATGCATTACCATAATTTCTCCCTTTGGCTAGTAGGGGCTATCTCGTTCATCTCAGGGTCCCTTGTTCTATGTAGCATGGCCCCCATATGGCTCATGTGTAGCAAGAGAGGCTCTCGATGAAGTACTAGTTAGAGGGTTCACTTCAAGGAGGAAGAGAATTCAGGCCAAGGGACGAGGGTGAGAGAGGAACCCCCCCCCCCCTTTTCCTTCAGCTAGGGAGCTCAGTACCTCGCAGAGACCCTGGTGGCCACCAAGGCATAGATAGCACAAATGAAGGTTTCCATCCTAAGGGAACTGAAGTCTCACCAGGTATGAATGATCATTGCTAATCCATTTTGGGAAGTAAGAATCCTCCTGGCCAAAGAAATTCAAGATCAAGACCAAATGGTGAAGGAAATCATGGAGACCACAACGATCAAGCGATGCCAACAGAGCATCTTGGATGGAACACAAACATTGGAATATGTGTTGGAGGTATTAGAATTTTAATTCCATTATATATTCAAGCATATAGTTATAATAATATTTTCAAAAAAAGAATGGAGAATGAAGATACGAACTAAACAAAAAAAACCACACAAGAAACAGAGAAGTATTGCTTAGGAATTTACAGTATCATTCACAATAATAATATTTGGTGTTACAATAGTTTACATAGGAAATAATTTGAATGCATGGGGTATGAATTCGAATCTCCCAAGTGGATATGACTGTATCTAACTGCATGTCTAACTCATGGTCTCTCAATCAATATCCGAGTCCAAAATGAATTCCCAGAGGTCCAACCAACTCAAACAAATAGTGACAGCTAGTTAACTTAGTGCAACTGAGTATGGTAGGTGGGAAAAGACACCTACTCTACATGAATCCATGCATTATCTATGCAAGACATGCGCTAGCTAACTATTTGTAAACTAACTAAATGTAAATCAGGTCTAACTGAGGCTAACCAGTACTAACTCCAACTAATTGAAGTAAGTTGGTGTCGGGACTCCCAGTGGCTCCTAAAATGTAGGTATTGGTCTAGGAGGCACCCAAACTGATGCATGCACATGCAATAAGTGGCAGTTAACCTCTAGTAGTGTTCCCCACACTTTAGTGATGGGTACATGTGGCCCCATTAGGTCAAGTGGACCCAGTTGTACTAGTGGACCCAATTAATTAAATAAGGTTCCTATGTTAGGAAAATTAATATAATAGATAGTATGATCAAGGGAGAATTAATAATCCTAATACCCCCCCTAAATCCTAGCTTGCACAATTGTGGGTCATGGTAACAAGACCATAGGTCACCTAATATACAATCTAAGAGAAATAATACAAATGAGGTAGGAAAACATCTTGGGAAAACCCCCTCAAAATAGGAACTGAGAATCAAGCCTTAATGCCCAAAAGAGACCTAAGAAAGAAAAATATATTTTCGGTAAAAGACTTGGTAAAAATATATGCAATCTGATCCTCTATCAGATAGTAGTGCAGTGTGATGGTTATGTCATGCATCAGTTCCTAAATGTAGTGCATGTGAACCTCTACGTGCTTTTTCCTCTGCTTTTGAACAATATCAGTGGAGATATTGATTGTACTCTGGTTGTCACAATCAATATCTACTGTAGGTGAAGTTTTACTCCTAAACTTTGTCAAGATGCCATGTAACCAAACTGTGTAAATAGATACATTCAAAGCTCCCTAATACTCTACTTCTGCTGAAGAGAGTGCAAGTGCTGCTTGCTTCTTGCTGGACCAAAAAATTGTCCTAGATCCAATCATGAATACAAAACTTGAGGTGGATTTCCTATCATTTCCATCTCCTTCCCAATCCGAGTCTGTAAATCTTGCGAGATCCAGTTGTGCTCCAACAGCATAGTGGATCCCATAATCAATAGTACCCTGCACATAGTGTAAGATCCTCTTTGCTGCCTTCCAATGCATCTCATGTGGCTCCTGCATGTATCTGGCAGTAGCACCCATAGCATAGGATATGTCTGGTCTCGAATGAGTGATATACAGAAGGATTCCAATGAGATGTCTATATAGGGTTCTCTCCACCAAAGGTGTGGAACCAGCTTCTTCAAGCTTGATGACTGATAGAAAAGGACACGGGGCTGTCTTGCGATCGTCCATGTGGAATATCTTAAGCATGTCTGATTAATACCTAGACTGTGAGATCATGATTCCTAAAGTCTTTTGGCTTACTTCAAGACCAATGAACTGTCTTAATAGTCCTAATTTAGTCATAGTGAATTCTTTATTAAGAACAGACTTGATATTTCTCAATCCAGCTGCAGAGCTGCTGGTAATGAGAAATTCATCCACATACAATACAACTAGAAGTAAGAACCCCTCCTTCTTCTTCATGTATACATTGCAATCAGATTTGCATATTTCAAACTTTTAAGAGATGAGGAAGGAGTCCATCTTGGATTACCATTACCTTGGGGCTTGTTTGAGTCCACACAATGATTTCCTTAGTCTGTAGACTAAGGAATGATCATCAATAAACCCCTCAGGTTTTTTCACATATATCTCTTCCTCCAAATCACCATGGAGGAAGGTTGTCTTCACATCCATGTGATGTAATTCCCATCTCTTGAAAGCAACAATGGCCAATACTAGCCTAATGGATTCCATTCTAGCTATTGGAGAAAATGTCTCATTGTAGTCCGAGCCTTGGACCTGAGAGTACCCTTGTTCCACCAACAGAGCCTTGTACTTGGTTGTGGTCCCATCAATAGCTATTTTGGTTTTGTAGATCCATTTGCACTATACCATCTTCCTTCCTGGAGGTAAGGAGAAAAGTTCCCATGTCTGGTTGTCATGTAGAGAATCAAACTACTCATCCATGGATGCCTGCCATCTCGGATCATGGAAATCCTCCTTGAAGGACTGAGGATCTAACCCAAGCATCATAAAACACCTCTCAGGAAGAAGAGGATATGTGTGAGACAATGCAACACTCTCCTTCTTATACTGGGACCTAGTTATTCTTTTGTCATATGGATCCCCAGCACCATCTCTAGTTGCTTAGCCCATTTAGGCTGCTGGAATGAGGTAGATGCTGGATCTGGATCTAGATCCCTTTGAGGTGTAAGCTCAATGTTAGTATCATACTGGGATGACTCCTCTTCTGAATCTGAATATGAAATGTCAGGATTTGAAACTGAAACTGCAATAGGAAGTGAAGGAATGTTTATACCTTCATAAGCTTCGAATGAAAGCTGTACTGATGCTGGAACTATGTATGGCATGAACTGAGATAAAAATATATGCCTTGGAGGCATGATCAGAAATTCCTTTTGCTACAAGCTCCCCAGTTGAGATTTTTGTGATCTCCACTGGGTTAGGTCCAAATACCACTTACTTTGGTGAGCCGGTGTGAGTCATCTGTTAAACAGACAACATATTAGCTGCAAGGGAGGGCACATATAGGAAATCTCTGAACAAACCATGCTTCACTCTGATGGGGCCTCTTCTTACTGCTAGAATTTGGGAATCATCTCCCATGTGAATAGTGGGCCCTTCATTGATATTGAGAGAGGAGAAGATGTCCTTAGAGGCCACCATGTGATTGGAGGCTCCAGAATCAATCAAATAGGTTGTAGACAGAGGTAGTCCTGATTTCAAAGCATGACATCTTTCATGTCCATTATATGACTTATTTTCTCTTTGTGGGGAAGCAATGTTATGCTTCTTGAGAAGAACATTCATCTCATCAAGTTTCTTCCTCATACAATGTTCTTCAATATGGTAACCTTTTTCACAGTAGGGACATAGTTTCTTCTCAAATTTATTCTTCTTAGAGCTGGAGCCCCCTTTGGAAGTTTGTTGATTTTGTTTAGGCTTCGAATCAGCTTCCTTTTTCTCCTTCTTCTTTGATTTCCCCTTTTCTTTTGCTTTGGAAGAGTCGAAAACTAGGATAGCTTAATCTTTGGAGGTCTTAATGGCTCACATTCTCATCAATTTGTCTTTCTCCCTGATTAAGGACTCAGAAAAAGAATCTAAGGGACCTTCCAATCAAGAAAGATTTCCTGCTTGGAATGAAATATGGAAACAAATACAGAATACTCAGGGCCTAGTTTTATCAGTATGGAAAGGACATTCTTCTCATCCTTCCGCTCTATTCTGCACTATCTGCACTGAAGTACTAGAGACTTGAATTTAGTAAAGAATTTCTCAATAATCTCAAAACTGCTGGGATGTAAAGATACAAACTCATTCTCCAGAATGTGTCCCCAAATCTCATGTTGTTTGTTAAGAAATCTATCAAGATTCTCTCGGGATTCTCTGGGAGTCCTCAAGCCTACTAGGTGGAAGAGAAGATATCTGGATATATAAGTACATAAGTACCCAAATGCTTCATCACAACGGTTCAGAAACATGTTATGCTCTACTAGCTGATGAGGATCAGGCTCCCATCCATGTATGATCCTTTGGTAGCCATGCTTATGTAAGGCCAACTCCATATCAATCCTCCAATCAAGATAATTGGAAGTTGTGAGGATCCGTACTTCAGGAGTTTGAGAACTCATAATTGCTCAGGCTGGAAGTACTGTAAAACTTCACACAAGCTACGTAGCACCTGTCAATTTCACTGCAATAACACACTAAAATATATGAATTTTAAGAATCATGCTTTTCCTCCCAACATGAACATGTTTTTAGGTTCTTTCGCACCCTCTCTGCTGCTCTGAATAAATCCAGATCTAGAAAATCATCATAGGGGACTTCTGTGGAAACCCAACTGCTTCTGATGTTCAATGGGGAGAAACAAGCATGAAACTTGCCTGAGAAGGCTCTAATACCATATTAGAATTTGAATTCCATTTAGATATTCAAGCAGATAGTTCTAATTATGTTTGCAGCTAAATAATGGAGAATGAATATACAAACTGAACAAAACAAACCACACCAGAAACAGACAAGTATTTCTCAGAAATTTACAGTATCATTCACAATAATAATATCCAGTGTTACAATAGTTTACATAGGAAAGAATTATAATCTCCCAATTGGATATGACTGTATCTAACTGAATCTCTAACTCATGGTCTCTTAATCAATATCAGAGTCCAAAATCAACTACCAGCTGTCCAACCAACTCAAACAAATAGTGACAGCTAGTTAATTCATTGCAACTGAGTGTGGTAGGTGGGAAAAGGTGCCTACTCCACATGCATCCATGCATTATCCATGCAAGACATGCGCTAGATAACTATTCATGAACTAACTGGAAGTAACTGAGGGCTAACTGAGACTAACTAGTACTAACTCCAACTAACTGAAGTAGGTTGGTATCGAGGCTCCCAATGGCTCCTAAAATGTAGGAAATGATCTAGGAGGCACCCAAACTAATGCATGCACATGAATTAAGTGGAATTTAACCTCTAGCAGTGTTCCCCACACATCAGTGACTGGTACATGTGGCCCCATTAGGTCAAGTGGACCCAATTAATTAATTAAGGTTCATGTGTTAGGCAAATTAATATAATAGACATTATGATCAAGGGAGGATTAATAATCCTAACAGAAGGGGTATCTTACCCAAGAAATTGAGGATATGGGGGATGGTGCTGCTAGGCCCACCATTGATATGTTAGCTCCTTGAGTTGAAGTGAGATTGATGCTGTGAGTAGTCTGTGTTGTGATCCTTTTTTTCATTTTGATGGTAACCATTTTTTTTATCATACTCAGTATTTGCATAGACATAGTAAATCCTGCGGTGAACTTGTCATTTTGGGGGTCATCATGCCAATGTTTGGCTATAATTTGGGTGCATTATCTTGTGTTGAACTTCAATGCTCGGGTACCCAAGTATGGGATGAGTTGTGGATAGCGTTTATTCCTCATGAAACTCTGTAATTTTCATTGTAATTATCCTTATTATACATCAGTAATAGAATGTACCGCTACTTACTTACAAAAAGGAAAATAGTTTTATGGAATAATTTTTGAAGGATTTGGAAGCTACACAAGATACCTTATTGTATGGTATAATTCTCTTGTCTATTTATTTCATCATCATTTGATTTGTTTTAGATGGTTTTTTACTCTTTCTTTCATTTGCTTGTTTGGCCATTGAAGGGTATATGTACCCATTTTTGATGCAAGGGTATCCTTACCTAGGACATACCATTGAATACAGGCGACAAGAGTCATATAGGGGATAAGATGAAAACCCCTAGGAAGATGATGATATGGAATTCAAGGATAATAAAGTTAGACAGTTGAATGTAAGTGAATCAGTCTACGCATGTTATAGCATATTTTTCCACTATATATACTAAGACATTATACTGCTCGATCTTATCCCTATCCTAAGTTGCTAACACCATTTTCCCCTTTGTTTCATAGTGAACATTCATCATCTTAAGGAAATCTATTAAAAACCATATTTCACAAGACATACATGATTCCCATGCATATAACCCGTGTATTCACCACAAATACATGACTTTCAACATTATAGCTCGCGTATGTGTCTGGACGAGGGTAAAAAATAAGAATAAAAGTTATTTCATGGGTTTCTTCAGTTCAGACCATTCCCCAATTTCCCCAATCCTTAGATAAATTCCTCTAACTCCCTAACTTCCCCTAAAAAGTCATAAAGAGGGAAGAAGAGAGAGAAAATAAGACTACAAACCATTGTTTTCTTGGAGTAACCATCTCTTTTTATGCAACTATTTATCCCCAATCTGCAACATCCCTCTCGTTCTATATGGAACCTTGGTTTTCCATTATATTCCGCATTGATGTATTATGCGAAGGATTTCATTAAATCGCTTGGGAATATTTGGTGGAAAAATTTTGAGTTGGAGTGCTTGAGGTGACTTAGGAGGAAGAACCCATAACTTAGTTTGAGAACAACAGTAGCATATCAAGTGTATTTAATTCATGTAATTTGTTTTTATTATGAATATAAACAAACTCTTTTCCTATCAAATGTTGAATATGTTCATCTTTAAGTGACTCGTTCATTCGAAGCTGGAAATTATTAATTTTCAAGTTTCTTTATATAAATATCATGTTTGTTGTGATGCTTTCACCTTTCTTTGATTCCATTTCAAGATTCACAACAAAAAAATTGAGGAGAGGCAACAAATCTTAAGGCCAGAGGATTCTATTACAAACATTAAGAACATTGTGTGTTCCTTTATACCCTTAGGATATTAATTGTTTGATTGTAAAAGAAAAATAAATATTTCTTTCTTGCAATATTAGTGTTTGTTTATCCGTTTGCTCTACAATAACTGAACCCAACAGTTGTTGGGGAATTATTTCTCATCACAAAAATGGCGACTCCATTGGTGTTCTTATTTTCTTTTGGGTATTTTATGTATAAGGTTTTTTTTATTACTTTTCAAGTTTATTTTCTTGAGATTCTGGTTGTTTTTTTCTTCCTAGCTAGTATAGCTTTCCGTTGAAAAGATTCACTTTTACCCCTTAATCCTTATAAGATTGCAAAACTGAAGTGTTGGGCTTTGTGAATTTTAATTTTATACTTTTCTAAACTTGTATGGTACCTGGATACATACACAGTCACGTATTAACCATGTAGGAGAGCCCTTTTTGTTTTTCATTATTGTATAGCTCATGTATACACAAGTTGCTTCTTCAATAGTCATGTATGGGGTTCACATATACACCCACATTTTACAAAACTAAAGTTTAACCCATGTATACGTGAGTACCTTAATCTTAGTCACATATTTTTCCTTTAAATATGTGGGCCATAGTGGGAAAAGTCACATATGTGTCTTAGTCGACCAAAAAATAGTTGGGAATTTGGTTTGGTATTGGATTTTCCAAATTCTATTTTTTAATCCTTGAAGTTCATATTTTTGTATTAGACCCTAAAACAAAAAAGAATTTGAATTTTGCAAAAATCATAGTTTATTTTTGGTTCACTTGGGAATGTTTTGGGCAGTTTGATGTTTTTGGAAGTGAAAAGAATAGCAGTGTTGCATTGCGTTTTTCATTTGAATATTATAAGAACTCATTTTCTTTCTACAAGCGGTATCTGGTCTTAAAATTTTATTTCCTGCAAGAGTCCAAGCACCACTATTTTCACGTCCATACCCCTTAGTAAGAGAAATCCACTCTAAAATAAACCGTTAATTTAAAAGTTATTATACAATTACCTTTGTTAAGGTTGATCAATTTATATTGAGTTGTAGGAACTTGGTATATGTTTTTAGTTAACAACCCAAGGTCACCTAATCGAACATATACCAAGGGTTTTATGTGTACATGGACTTTCGTTCGCACATAGTGATGTTGTAGAGTTTCGGGCTTAGATTCCCTACCCATACATACAACCTTGAGCAATGATTGTTACCTCAGATGTGAATTATAGATTGGTAGACATAGTATCTTGTGCTTAGGATCATGCACAAGTGCTAGCAAATGATTTTATGCAACCAACTTAGGCGAAATTTGTCTGTAGTGTTAATTTTTCTTAATTGATTTGATGATATCTTAAAATAGTTTTCAATAATAGGATCACTGAAAGAAAAAAAATCACATTAACACAAAGAACGCAAATATTTTCTTTGGGTAAACTACAAGGGATAAAACCCCACAAAATTTCCTCAGTATAGAACTCAACCAGAGTAGTGTAAAATCCAAGAACATTACTTCTCTCTTCTTCCTGGCACACTTGGTCTTCTCTCTCTTGCAAAATTGCCCGAGTGAGTGTGTACAAATGAAGGGGAGCACCTCCCTATTTATATTTTTCACTTGACATGATCTATAACCTAGCAGGGTTTACTTGTCTAACTTACATGGATGACTTGTCTAGTAAGACACCAAAATAATATTTATTATAATGAAACTTGGGTACTATTTACCCGAATTACATATGGAGGTTTACATTGATTCGTTCAATGATTCTTACATGACCAAGCTCATATCCTAATGGAGGAGTACAATAAATACATCTGGAGTATCTTCCGAAGTTACAATAGTTTAACACTCCCTCTTAACTAGAAAGGTATTCAACCAAGGTAGAAACTACTACCACATATGATTTGTGGGTCTCTATATGTCATAGGAAGTTTTGGAATACCATCATACATCTTTATCATAGATCTTAGCATGATAATACTGGATTATCTTCTAAAACCTCAGTATGTAAATATTGAATCATCTTTTATGTGTACTAGATCATCTTCTGGAACATCAGTATGTGGATACTGAATCATCTTCTGTGTGTACTGGATCATCTTCTGCAATATCGATATGTGGATTACTGAATCAACTTTTTTTATATCAATATATGAATAATGAATCTTCGTTTTCCAAATCAGTATGTGAATACTAGAACATAATTTACAACATTAGTATATAAATATGAAAACATCATCTGCAACATCAGTATGTAAATATTGAAAAATCATCATCAACAACAACATCATTAGCATGTTAGTGCTAAAACAACATCATCAATAAATGTGATATCATTATCTGCATCATCAGCATAGAGATGCTCGAACATCATCATCATAAGTATAGAAATACCGAAACTATCTCATCAATCATCACAACAATCATCGGTATGAAATATTGAACCCGTTGTAATAGTATAGGAATATTGAAACTACATCTTTCCCACTAGCCATCTTGGAGCAGTATCTTGGTGAGTTCTCAGGTAGATCCATCCTAGAATTTTGTCTAACATACTAAACCTTTTGATTCAACAAGCTTGGTCAGACAGATGTATATTCCTGGGGACCAACAAGCCTTGTTCTGTCTTACTAACCCTCTTGTTCTAAATAGGACTAGCCAGACATATTAATCCCCCTAGGATCAACATGCCTTGTCTAACTTACTAATATTTTCAGGCCAACGATCCTAGCCAAACTAAAGCTACTCTATGTTGAGATACCACCAATGCATCCTTCTACCATCTTCCTTCACTCTCTCTTTTGAGGGAGGTCCTTTTAAGACTATGCCAAGATTGTCTCAAAAATATTCAAACTTTACATTATACAGAGGTTTAGTCAACACATCTACCACTTGTTCCTCTATAGGAACATACTTGAGCTTTACATCTCCCTTCTACACCATATCCTAAATGTAGTGATATCTAACTTCTATATGTTTTGACTTATCACGAAACACCAGGTTTTCTATCATCTTAATACAAATCTGATTATCACAAAGGATATCAGTAACATCTATCTCTACATCAAATAATTTTTTCAACATATTGTGAATCCGTACTACTTCTCTACAAGCTTAGCATGTTGCAATGTATTCGACTTATACCATGATAAGTGCAATAATGGACTGCTTTACACTAAACCATGAGATCATGCATGATCCCAAACTAAAACAACATCTTGAAGTGGTCTTTCTATCTTCGGCACTTACTGCCCAATCTGAATTGGTAAATCCATGTAATCTGATCTCTCCATTTGATGCATATCTGAGACCATAATCTAAAGTCCCCTTTAGATACCTCATCACATGTTTTTCTCCTACTAGGTAAATATGTTTGGGATTCACCATATATTGACTTAGAGTTTTTATAACAAAACAAATATATGGCCTTATATTGGTTAAGTACATTAGAGAACCAATCATCTAGATGTATAAGGTGGCATCTACTGTTTCTGAAGTGTTTTTTGGTCCCCATTTTGTCACCATTTTTGGGTTCAATACTTTACATATTAACACATGTTTTGTTACTTTTTAGTGCCTTTTACACCATGCAGCTCACTATTCAAGCCTAAGGTATGGATAAATTTAAGGGTTATATCAATTCTGTTTATTATCATAATTTTATGGTTTCAATCATTTTAATTGGCATGATATGGAGCGCATTCGCTATATTAATTCATGTGTATTATTGTTTGTAGGTTATATGGTCTTTTAGGTAGGAAAACAAGTAGACATGTGTTCAGCCAGATATATGGAGAGCGTATCCAACTTGCTGTTGTGATCACCAAACAGACTGCAGACTGCGCATTGTTGGTAGCATATTTCTGTGCGTTAAAGGCATCTTAAAATGGACAGGAACTGTCATCACCACGTGCTAGCATCTTAGCATCAGTATTCTTATGGAAGAAGTTCCCATCTCATATCTCTGCATGACACCTTGATGCTGGCTCTAATTTGGATTGAATTCATAAGCCACATCGCGCACCAGAGGAAACTCAATCTACGAGAGAACAAGAGTTGTTAGTTGTTAGTTGTTAATGCACTTATTTGACATTATGACTGCATTATCATAAAGAATAGTCGACCACTAAAGGGTCGACTTGCTCGCCTCCATTGAACAATGTATATATAGACATTGTCATGCAACTTAGTAACGACTTCTTGAAGTCTTGAGTCTGAGTTTCTATCTTTTATTTGATCAGTTCAATCTGAAAAACTCTGTAATGCTACCCTTTTAATTTAATGAAAGTCCTATTGCACTGTGCATTATTGAGTTTGATTAGAAGAAGCATAATTGTGTTCGCTGGGAGGGCCCCCGACAAATGGAGTCTTTAAATCTTAGGTGTAGGTTTTGTTATTTCTCTCCTCTGCAATTAGTATAATTTTGCTTATAAGTTGTTCATGTAGTTTTGTTTCTGTCGTCATTCATGTTTCTTGTAGCATAGATTTCAGTTTAGTATTATGTTGAGCATGTAGGTTTCTTTCATCAAGTATAAAAATAGCAACCGGTTGCACTTAGAATAGCTTTCAGATTCTTTTGCACTTAGAATAGATTTCAAATTCTTTTGCACTTAGAATAGATTTCAGATTCGGTTGTGCCTAATATAGTTTTCAAGTTTTCTGCAAAATATTTATAATTCATTGCTTGATTTCTAGATTTAAATTATAATGAATTTAGTTCTGTTTATTCCAGTTTTTATCATGAATTTGATTAAGAGTATGTTAGTTTGTTAAATGATGTTTTGAATTATGAAATTATCTTAGGTTATATTTCTATGGAATTTATTCATTAAAGTAGGCTTATTTCTTTCTTTTACATTGCAGTAGTACATGCATGAGGCAGCTTCCCTTCAATAAAGCATTTAAATTTACTGTTTCCTTAAAGTTTTAACACTTTCTTTAAATAGAATGTCATATAGACAGTCTGTTCCACCTTTTATACAGGCCTTCATTTCCACCTGTTATACAGTCACTTATTTAGTCCCGTGTGTTTTTAATTTGTTTAAAGTTTATCTTTCTAGTTTTCTGATTCTATCTAAGTACTAATGGTTAGATAATGTTTTTATTTTCTTTTAAATACCTTTAGATAAGATTGTTTAAGACTTCTTGTTAGAACTCATTTCTCCTTTATCTTTCTTTTTAGCTTATGCATAGGAATTATGTTATGTAATGTAACTCATTGTATTGATATGTAATTGAGCTTTTGATTTAAGTGTTCCTTTGTATATAAGTTTTAAATTACATGCATTAATAGATTAGGTGTTTATAATTTGTTCTTTTAAATTATACAATTGTGAAAAGGATCTATAAGATAGAACTTAAATCATCTTTGTAAGTTTTTTGTTTTTCCATAAACTATGTCCACCGTCATATAGTATTTTGTAAGTAGGATTTATTTGTTTATAAACAACCATGTTTACTATTTCTTGTAACTGGACATTTCTCAGTTTGCACATTTTTGTAGAGATCAAGTTATACTTAATTCCATTTAGTTCTTACACTTCTTTTGAGAGTCATTTTGATACCTCTCCTGTTCCAGTTTCAGTGGCAGTAAATGCTTACCCTCAAAGTAATGAAGGAGAGTGGAATTAGGATGATTTAGTTTAATTAGTCAGTGCATGTATAATTTCTATTTAGTCATTGTAAATCCTTCTTAATATAGTCATTCTCTCAAGAAAAATCAATCTCTCTAGATAGAATAGTTTATTGTCATAACACTGTTTATATCCGGACATTTATAAATAGTTTGATGTTACCTTTGTTTTCATTAACTTAACTAGATCCTTAGGAGTTCAACTTAAGACCTTTCAATTTTTGGCTTATTAAAAGTATTACGATGATACTCTCTACCTTCGCATATATTTTGTAGCAACTCTAAGCCTACTAATCTCGGTTGATAATTAAATATTAGGTAAATTATTCAAGACAATAGTTTTCCCAACATTTTTGGCATCGTTGCCAGGGAGTTGTTTTGTAAGCTAGATGTAGGATGGTAATGGGGGAGCAGTAATACGAGAGCTAAGAACCTATGCATTTGTTATAATAGGCGCCCCCAAATCCAATAATAATAGTAGCATTGGATAGCAAAATTTTATTGAATTTTTATAAAAAAATTATAGAAAACATAAAAACCCCAACTCACTAAATAGGCATTGAAAAAAAAAACACACTTATAGGAAGTAGTTTTGCTAGACCCATAAACAGATTCTTGTAAGGGGGGAAATTATAGAAAAAGGAGAGATCCTGGCAAGAGGACCTAAGGTCCCTATTTTCGACAAAATTTAAAAAGAAGTAACTAGGGAACCTCTTAACCTTCCACTAAGTAATAAAGTCTGATAATATAACTCTTGAAGTAAGGAAGCTAAAGTTACCTAGGTGGGAGTTCTCTTTGGTGATAGTAACCCCTCAAATTGACATATCCATAGTAGCATTCCCTACTGCTATAAGAACCAATAAAAGAATGAGTGATCGGAGGAAGTTCTCTTCTGAAAACAAATGATGGGACGCTCCATTATGACTTCAAAAGAGACTTCTAGGTACATTCACTCTAGAAACCGAACCTAAATAAAAATCTAGGAAGAAGAACGAGCAGTAAAAAGAAATGTCTATCCAGAATGTAAAACTAAACATCCCTGATAGGAATGTCCATTAAATAAAATTCCACCATGCTATATTTGCATGGGGCATCATGTTTTTCCCCAGAAGATGAAGATGGATCCTATCAAGATAGAGGTAATCATTATACTACTCTCTCCAAAAATATCTTCCTCCCGATCTTAAAAAATATTGTGGGTTATCATTACTTGTATATATGTAAATATGTGTATATCTCTTTGAATAAATAAAGAGTCATTTCTAATCACTTCTTTCTAGAGGATTCATTTCTATGCTTTCAAGAATAAAATAAATCATCTAACAAATGGTTTTGAAGAAGCATTTATTCCTTTGAATAGCTTATGAGGTACTATCTAAAAAAGAAAGTGCTCTAATAAGACCTTGAAGCTTTTCTTGTATATCAATTTCAAACCAATTATTTCATCATTTTTTTATGCTAAGTGTATTGATTCAGATTTTGATTAATTGAACAGTTGCTCAAAAGACTTATCTTCATCATTTCATACCTAGAGATTACTAGCTCATATACACTTGTTATCAAAACTTGATTCTTAACTATCTTTGAGGACACTAGAGGGTAAGCAGAATTGCTGCTTGTGGGGAACATTACCTTTTATATAGAAAATAGAGTAAAAGTCCCAAGGACACCTTTAAGTTATTCTCTTTTGACATGCTCTATAGTTAAGTCAATTTTGTGAAGAAAAAAAATAACTCATGTGTTTAGCAGGGCATAGCACGCTCTAGTACCAATCGAATTCCTATACTCAGAATATTTATACAAGGAAAACCCACTGGGGTGCTAAATAGTCCTAGTGGTAGTGGGTCAATGCTAAGTAATAACTTACAAGGAAGTTTGATAAATGAAAGTAAACCCATCGGGGTACTGAACAGGCTCACTGGCAGCGGGGATATTCTTGCATGGTACCAAGATAACCCCACTGGGGTACTGAACAGGCCTGTTGGAAGCAGGGCAATATCAGGTAAAAAGAGATTTGGTTCATGCACCACTAGGCACATAGTTTAATAGTAAAATATGTTTATGCCTATTGTTTATGATGTCATCAAATAATAACTCTAAGATACCCTTGGATCTGACATTCTGATTTCAATCAATATCTAGGATATGTTTATCCTAGCAATGGGACCCATAGCTGTAAACTCCTACAAATTCGAAGGTGAGCTCAAATAATTTTTGAGATGACAAGATATCTTTACAAGATTGCAAGGGTGACTAGTTTTACCTATGGTATTATTCATCACATCATAAATGATCCATTTATATCTCTATACGTTTGAGAACTGTTTTTTTTAAATATATCTATTTGAATCCTTTCACTTTATTAGTTAGTCTTTTTCTCTTTTACAAACTTACAACAACATGACCAAACTTTCTTAATTCTTTTGCAAATTACATAGTTTTCTTGTATGGCATGAGGACATGCCATATATTTGGTTTGGGAACGATTAGCTAATTGTCTGTCTTCATTTTTACTTATAAAAGACTCATTGCCAAATGACAAAGTGTTTGCAGTATAATGCAGATAGCAAAATTGGCCTTAAAATTGCGGATGAATAAGCAAGAATGCTAAAAGAATTATTTCATATGAAAAGTTGTACGAAGGATCATATGAAGATTTGAATGTCGGTGTGAATAAAAAGCCGAATGATGAGCTGCATAAAAAAAATTATGATATTTTTGTACCGATGATTAAGTGTTGGCTTAATTTTATTGGGTAAAAAGCCAAGTCATACCATTAGGTTCACATCTATATGATATTATGACTAATGCTGATAAATTATTGTGTGAATTAAATCTAATATGATCTTATTTCACCCCTAAATGGATATGATACGACCTTCGAATACCTTTTGGTTATCATGACCCTGCCATCTTCATTATTCTCCTTTTATGTTCGCACGCATAAGCTATTAGATAAGCCGCCTTCCTCGTTGAACTAAGGTTATGGTTATGAGTTTGGTTATACACTTTCATTATGTTACATGTTCAACCTGTCCAAATCTTTCTTTGGACATGGTTGAACTAACTAAAAATTAGAAACTTGTTCAATCACGCACTTTAGACAACACATGCTTCGAAAATTCACTATAATGGCACGATCGTTTAGGCATGTTGAGTTGGTTGCATGATCATTTGGCAGGTTGAGTGTGGAACTCTTTAAAACTAGCACTATGCAAACCTTCTTCAATTCCATCGCCATCACTAACCATTATTATTGTGGAGCATTTTAGCCACCTTTCCTGGAAACCCTGTATTCCTTCCTCTGTTTCCATCATGCCGAACCGATTCGAGGCTGAAAGTTATCAGGATCTATTTCAAATGACAGAGTTTAGGAAGTGTAGGGAAGTGTTTTTTTGAGTCGGCTGGAACCCATTCCTCCATTCGCTTCAAGGTTAAGACAAAGAGATCTCATTGATGTTCGCAATGGGATTCAATGGGAGGATGACCAGAGTAGGTCACCTTTATTTTCAAGTCACTGAGGAGTCGATTTCCCATGCCACTAAGCTTCCCTGAGAGGGTGAATGGTAGCATAAAAATTGGTTCACTCCACAAGCATCATATAATTTTGCTTTGAATCCTAAGTTTCGGTATGTAATAGGTGTGAAAGGATACCATCACAACTGGATAAAACCGGAGTATATCAAGCCATTGATAGTCATCATTCACCTGGTTACCTAGGAAAGTAAATTTAGCGTTTTCAATTCTTTTCACCTTCGGTTATTAGCCCACTTTGTGGATAATAGATGTTTGAATTACCCTTTCCTTTTCCGTCATAGCTTAGAGAAAATGTCAAATTTGGTCCGGAAGTATACCCTTCATCCGAACAGTAGTTTGTATCACCATAGTAGAATCAAAATTTTAATTATGGATCAGCTTAAAGAATGAATCCAGTCTTGGGAAACGTTTGTGTTCAAAGTGCTTAATCCCCACCTCAGTATTTATAAGAGGTCTCATCATTTTCACCCTGAGTCAAGACCAACCTTACCTGTAGAAAACCCTGATGTTGTTCGCCTTGATGAGGATGTATCAGAACCTAATTCACCTATTCAAGATACCCCTTCTAGTCCAGTGTCCATTGAATTTGTGCCCTTTTCATGACCTCGTACCATAAGATAGAAGGCTAAAAGCATCCAGCGCAGGATTCGGCCCAATACTCAGACCATGGTTCAGCTTTATGAGAAGACTGGTCATCCGAATGATGAGGCCAAGGTAGACGAAATCAATCCCAATTCATCCCTCTTAGCACTAGATAGCCTCTCTACTGAATTTCTCAAGGACATCGATTAGATGGACATTCCTGCATCTAATCAAAATATCAGCCCTGAAGACCCCCTTCCTACTGTCGATTTGGATCCGCCTTCAATAGAAATAAGTCCCCCATGGGATTTTAAATAGTCCCTAGAACCATTTATGCCACCACAGCACACATTAGATCGCTTAACTTCTGAGTGAACTCAATCGACGAAGTAGAATGAAGCACATGTCAAGTTAATTTATAATCTTTGTGAGGAAAATAGAGAATTGTGGTTACGAATTAATAATATGGAGAATCTGCATAAGACCGTTAGTGTATCACAGAGGGATTGGCAAGAAATGTATGCCCTTCTGAAAGTACAGAAGAGGAACTTGAAGTACAAGCAATCTGTTCCATTCAAGTCAGTGGCAGCTGCTAACGCAGCTCTGCCTCCTTCCTCATGATATCTTTTACCTTGCACCAGTTGGACCTGGTATTCTTTCGGTTTAGGGGAATGTTGGTCCCCATTTTGTCACCATTTTCGGTTCAATACTTTGCATATTAACACATTTTTTGTTACTTTTTAGTGTCCTTTACACCATGCAGCTCACTATTCAAGCCTCGGGTATGAATAAATTTAAGGTTTATATCAATTCTGTGTATTATCATTATTTTATGGTTTCAATGATTAAATTGGCATGATATGGAGCGCATTCGCTATATTAATTCATGTGTATTATTTTTTTCATGTTATATGGTATTTTATGCAGGAAAACAAGTAGACACGCGTTCAACTAGATATATGGAAAGCTTATCCAGCTTGCTGTCTAGATCACCAAACAGACTGCGCATTGTTGGTATCGTATTTCTGTGTGTTAAAGGCACGGGAAAACAGCCAGGAACTATCATCACCATGTCCTAGAATCTTAGCATCAGTATTCTTCTGGAAGAAGTTCCCATCTCATATCTCTGCATGACACCTTGACACTGGCTCTGATTTGGATTGAAGTCATAAGTCACATCGTGCGCCAGAGGAAACTTGATCTGTGAGAGAAGAGGAGTTGTTACTTGTTACTTGTTAATGCACTTATTTGACATTATGACTGCCTTACCATGAAGAGAAGTTGGCCACTAAAGGGTTGAATTTCTTGCATCCATTGAACGATGCATATATAGACGCTATCATGCGACTTAGGAACGACTTCTTGAAGTCTAAAGTCTAAGTTTCTGTCTTTTATTTGATCAGTTCAATATGAAAAACTCTGTAATGCTACCCTTTTAATTTAATAAAAGTCTTGTTGCGTTGTGTATGATTGAGTTTGATTAGAAGAAGCATCACTCTGTTCACTAGGAGGGCCCCTCAACAAACAGAGTCTTTAAATCTTTGTGTAGGTTTTGTTATTTCTTTCCTCCACAATTAGTATAATTTTGCTTATAATTTCTTTGTGTAGTTTCATTTCTGTCATCATTCATGTTTCCTGTAGCATAGATTTCAATTTAATATTATATTGAGCATGCAGGTTTATTTCATCAAGTAGCAACCGGTTGCACTTAGAATAGCTTTCAGGTTCTTTTGCACTTAGAATAGCTTTCAGATTCTTTTGCACTTAGAATAGATTTCAGATTCGGTTGTGCCTAAAATAGTTTTTAGGTTTTCTGCAAAATATTTATAATTCATTGCTTGATTTCTAGATTTAAATTATAGTGAATTTAGTTCTGTTTATTCCAGTTTTTATCATGAATTTGCTTAATAGTATGTTAGTTTGTTAAATTATGTTCGGAATTATGAAATTAGCTTAGGTTATATTTCTATGGAATGTAGTCATTAAAGTAGGTTTACTTCTTGCTTTTACATTGCCGTTGTACATGCATGAGGCATCTGCCCTTCAATAAAGAATTTAAATTTACTGTTTCCTTAAAGTTTTAACATTTTCTTTAAACAGACTATCTTACAGACAGTATGTTCCACCTTTTATACATACCTTCATTTCAACCTGTTATACAGTCGCTTATTCAGCCCTGTGTGTTTTTAATTTGTTTTAAAGTTTATCTTTCTAGTTTTCTGATTCTATTTGAATAGTAATGGTTAGATAATGTTTATATTTTCTTTTAAATACCTTTAGATAATATTGTTTAATACTTCTTGTTAAAACTCATTTCTCCTTCCTCTTTCTTTTTAGCTTATGCATAGGAATTATGTTATGTAATGTAACTCATTGTATTGATATGTAATTGAGCTTTTGATTTAAGTTGTTCCTTTGTATATAAGTTTTAAATTCCATGCATTAATAGATTAGGTGTTTATAATTTGTTCTTTTAAATTATATAGTTGTGAAAAGGATCTATAAGATAGAAGTTAAATCATCTTTGTAATTTTTTTGTTTGTCCATAAACTATGTCTACCCTCATATAGTATTTTGTAAGTAGGATTTATTTGTTTATAAACAACCATGTTTACTATTTCTTGTAACTGGACATTTATCAGTTTGCACATTTTTGTAGAGATCGTTTACATATAGTAGTAATATTATAATTCCATCACCCTCAACTTTATAGCAGGGGTTGGAATCTACATTACTCTTGGCAAAGCCCAAACTTATCAGGAATCAATCAATTCTTCCATATCATGATCTAGGTGCTTCCTTGAACCCATACAATTCCTTCTTGAGTTTACATACATGAGTTTCCTGATTGTCTGCCTCAAAACCTTGTGGTTGTTCGAATATACTTCTTCTTATATCAAGCCATTTAGAAAGGTTATCTTTACATCCATTTGATGTAATTTCCACTTCATATTGGATGCCAAGGAAAGGATGGTTCGAATTGAGGTGTACCTAGCCACTGGGGAAAATGTCTCCTCATATTCGATTCCTTCCTTCTAGGAGAATCCATGAGATACACATATTTCCTTGTACTTATATATACTACCATCTGCTGAGTTCTTTTTCTTGTAGATCCATTTTGAGGATACCACTAACTTGTCCTTTGGTCTTGGTACTATTTCCCATACATCATTTTTTATAATGGATTGGTATTCCTCGACCATAGCATCAACCCATTCCTTCTGCTTTGTTTCTTCTTCAAAAAATGTTAGTTCTTTATCAACAAGATCACACATCAAATCCACATAACTAGGGCATGACTTTGGCTTCTTTCTTTCTCTGATGGTTCCTTATGGGAAACCATGTCTTTTTGCTTCTTCAATTACTTCATGATACCAGGAAGGCCTTATCTTACGTGAGATCATTTCATGGGGAAATTTTTAGGTCTCTAAGGTTCTATTATATCATGATCTTCATGTATTTGTTGTTCTTCTTTGTTTCTAACTAGTTTAGGACCTTTTGCATCTCTGGGAGTTTCATGCTCCTCTTCACATTCCTTGTCTTTTATTTTTTATTTTTTGAAAGTTGTATCTTCGTCGAAGGTGACATCTCTACTTGGTTCAGTTTGATGATATCCTGGTATATATATTCTATAAGATTTTGATTTCTCATTATATCCTACAAATAATCCCTTGTTTCCTGAAGGGTCTAGCTTTGATATTTTCTCCTTAGGAATGTGTGTATACTAGACAACCAAATATATTTAGATGATTGACTTAAGGATTTCTCCAATAAACATCTCTTATGGAGTATTATTTCCAAGCGTACTATGTGAGATTCTATTATGTACATATAATTTTGTTTTGGATGCTTCTTCCCATAGGTACATAGGTATATCTGAATCATGGATCACATCTTTTACAACTTCCATGATAGATCTATTCTTTCTTTCTGCTACACCATTTTGTTGTGGATTATGGGGAATGGTGAGATGCCTATTAATCCCATCTTCTTTGTAGTACTCATTGAATTAACTTGATGTGAATTCCCCTCCATTATCTAATCTTAAGATCTTGATCCTCTTTTCTGAGAGGTTTTCTATAGGGGCCTTAAACGTTTTGAACCTTTCAAACAATTCATCATTTTTCTTCAAGAAATAGATCCAAGTTTTGTGGGAGTATTCATCAATAAAGGAATCATAGTAAGCATACCCACTTAATGAAGTGGTCTACATTGGCCCGCATATATATGAATGAATAATATATAAGATCCATTTTGCTTTGTTGTCACTATTTGGATAAGGGTTCTTAGTATTATTTCCTTGTGCACATCCTTTGCACACTCCTTCATGATCTATCTATTCAAATCTCTTCACAACCTTGCTCACAATTGGAAATTATTTTTAATGTATATGAATAAGTATTATGTGCCATAGCTCACATGGGATTAGGGTACTAGTCATTAATGTTGAATCTACATGTCCCTTCAATATGTAGAGTCCTCATTCTTCAACTTCAATTACTAGTTCATCATCATAGTTTTTCCTTTTGTCCACATGAGTACTTCTCCTTCCACAAAAGAAACTCTGAACCCTTTCTTATCTAAGGCTGAGATAGAAAGAAGGTTCTTCTTTAATCCTGGGACATACATGACTTCCTTCATCTTCATGGAATTTCCAGAGTCTAGATTATAGGAGGTTTCTCCCATTCCTTTATGGGATATTGGTAATCATCTCCAAGCATTACTTTGTGTGGGGACTCCTTGTGTACAAGACATGAGAGTGAGTTCTTGTAACCTATCATGTTCTTGAAGGCACCACTATCTCTATCTACTAACCATGTTTCATTTCTTGGTGAGACTGAACCTGTGAGTGTAGAGATCAAGACATATTCTTCACCCTTGTAAGGTTTTCCATTACACCAAAACCTGCAGATGTTGATGAACATTTGAAACCCAGCACAAGGCCCTATCACCAGCAGTGGCAGTTAGTCCACTTGTTTTATATTCCCAGAGGTGCGACAGTTATACCATGTGGAGGTTGTACTGATACTCCAACACCCCACCTCCAGCGTAGCCAGGGGGTATTGAACCTGAGACCTCAGCTCTGATACCATGTAAGGTTTTCTGTTACACCAAAAACTGCATATGTTGATGAACATTTGAAACCCAACACAAGGCCCTATCACCAGGAGTGGCGGTTAGTCCACTTGTTTTATATTCCCAGAGGTGCGGTAGTTATACCATGAGGAGTTTGTATCGATACTCCAACAACCCTTAACTCTTTTCTCGACTTCTTGATCATTGTCTTCAGTAGCATGGGCCTGAATATTTTTTTCTTCTTGACTTGTTCTTCCTTCATAGCACGATTTATAGCAATGTGTACCAAATTATGACAAGTGATGCATTCATAATTTGAGAATTATTTCTTGGACTTATTAAAGCCTTGAGCTTTTCTATGAGGATGGTAATAACTCTTTCTCTTGTTCTTGCCTTTGGTATGGAATACCAGATCTTGATACTCATTTTCATTTAGCTTCTCTTCTCTGGATGCTATTCTTCCTTCTTCTTAAAAACATTATTCCAATAACTGTATAACTTTTTCAGTATCCTTCTTGAATAGATTCCTCGAATAAATGATTCCCAATCTCTTGGAATACCATTCAAGGTGGTCATTACAATATTTTCTTCTTCAACCATATCACCAATAGCTTCTAGCTACTCCTTGATTTGAGCTACTCTTGTGAAATATGATTGCATGTTTTCTGACTTTTGATCCTTTACACTTTTAGGATGATTCCTCAAGGTCATATTTCTATTCATGTTTCTTCCTTCAAATAAGCTGGATAGAGCATCAAACATTTCTTTTGGTTTCCTCCTTAAGGATATTTGAGGAATCGAGTTATCTTTGATGGAGTCTATTATGATCCTCTTAGCCTTGATCATATCCTTCTTATATTTCTCCTTAGATTCAACTTCTTCTGATTCTGCAACTTCCTCCTTTATAAATCCTTCTAGATCATTTTCTTCTAGGATGAGCATGATCGGATACTTCCATGCTTTGAATTTTTCAGCACCCTCAAGCTTCTGATCTAGCTTCGTAATCTTTGTCATCTTTTAACAGAATGAGAACTTCAAATGGAATTAGAGGAAGTAATACTTACTTGATGAATACAACTTGTAGATGACCTTCTTTGAGATGAACTAGGGTTTTATGAAAAAACCCTAATTTTCCAGTTGAGATCACTAGTAAGGTTGTGTGATGGAAAATATGTGCCTTCCCATGGCGAGCTAGACTATATATTTGTTTTTATGAGATTGATGATGTGTTAGCCTAAGAATCACAAAGTTAATATTCTCACCTTTAGTATTTCTTATTTAGGACATTAGTCATTTATCCTAAATGATGACCAATGGATTTTGGATAAGATTGTCTAGCTTAGTCACCACGCAAAGGTGTTAGAATCTAGAGAAAATATCTCCATGAGGTGGCATTCTTATTTGTACTCTATAATGGTATTATTTTTGTGAATATAATTGATTAAGTTTTTTGTCTTTTTCCATCATATTTTACCCATACATGTTTCTTCATTTGGTATCAGATCCATGATGAATTGAGCCATGAAGAAGTCTTCCATGGAGAATTGATTGATGGTGGAAAGGTGGATGTTCAGTTGACGAAGCCAGGAAATCAACAAGATTGGATCAAGTTTCAAATTTAAACACAACGAATTTGGGAGGTATCAATGTTGTCATGTTAATAAGGAAAGCTAGCAGTGATTAATTCAAAAATGCTGAAAATTATCTAGATCTTGTTATCAATTTGCAAGTTTATTTTTCAATCATAGATCTGCTCCATAGATCTGGTTATATCTGCAATTTTTATATGTAATATATTATTCATAAGATCTGATCCTTCTGTATGAAGATTTCTTAGATCTGTTTATTCAAGGGCTCAAATAGTAAATTGCTTCAGATCCGTTTCAATTTGGAAATTCTTTGTCATAGATCTATAGTTTTTTTAGAGAAAAGGAGGAGTTCCAGTCATCTTTTGGTTCAAGGTTCTATTCTGAATTTTCTTTTTATACATCAGTGATCTATAGCCAATGCACAACATCATCTTTTCCTTCTCCTTTATTCTCTTCTCGGATTCTTGCTTCCTAGTCTCCGATGGGTTTCCCTTCTATATGGGTCACATAATTCGTTGATAAATTCTTGTCAAAACATTCACCTACGATCTCTAATTTTTTTTCGTTAAATCGCCATGGTTTTCTAAATTTAGTATGAAATGAATCCAATCGTCATGGTGGGAGTTTCTGTGGCATTGGTCGTGAAGCATCTTCCCACCACCAGCATCTCATCATCAATTTCCCTAGAAATAAAGAAACGATTAATATTGATTCCCAATATCGATTCCTAGTTAATAATGAAGGCGTACTTCAAGCAATAAAGCAACGATTATTTCCATCGGCAAATGGTTGAATCCGTCCGTGTTGCCAAGAATATCACAGAGCTTAAAAAATCATGTTTTCTAACATCAAATTTTGAAGAAATTCAAGGGAATGTTTTGGATAATGTTTTAAAAGAAAAATTTTAACAGTTTTGACTCCTGGATTAATAGCTAGAGGAGGAAACTATTTCTAGTAAAAAAAATATCAAAATCAATTGCTAAAAGTTGTTTGATATTTCCAAGGTCTTCAAGTCATATTGTGGCAAAGGTCAACCTAAATATAGCTCAAAGTTGAGACCTCCTTCCACCAGCAATGACCCTCATAACCTCCAGAGGAGACTGAAACATGTTTGCCTATGTAGATGGTGTGAATCGCCTTGAGAAGCTCCATGAAGCATTCCAAGAAGAAGAGATGTCCTCTTGTGAGTATCTAGAATCGTCTATTTATACATTCAAATTTGTGTAAATGTTTACCATATATTCTTTATACAATATCTGGTAGTGATCCTTCTACATCAGCGATCCCAACATTTCCATCAACGATCTGTTTTACATCAACAATACTCCATGAATTTCTAAGAAAAATAGTTACTACCATGAAGAAACACGCTGGTGAGATCCATACCTTCTTCGACACTGAAAATGGGTTCATGTAGGAGGGATATATGAATAGCGAGACTCTCAGCACTGATCATAAAACATTATTTGGACAGGCATTCAAACTACGTAGTTAGGGTATAAAATAAACATATATAACCCTTAAAGGAAACAAAATTTGGAAATTGCTCAATATCTCTACAAAAATATGTTTGTACTTCTAGAATTGTAGGAGAAACCCACCAACAAAGCCTCGTCGATAGGGGTTCTAAATCTGTCGATGCCCAACCAATGCATCTCCCTGAGCACCAGCCCAGACAGGTTTTACCCTTCCCAGCAACGTCTGCGGAGCAAACGAGGTCTCACCCGAGATGTTCAAGGGAGAGATGTTAGAACCAAGTTTTCGGCAATGGGGAAGGAGGATACGGGGATCTGATGGGGAGACACCATAACTGCTAGATCCAGATCTTTGCAGCCGACCTTAAACAATTTCCACAACTTACAGAGTGTATTCAAAACTATGCAATCATTATAGATTCATTTCCATAGCATCATACAATTGTCACATTATCGCTAATACCTTGGCATTGTTCATAAAACATATCAACTCATAGTGCACCAGACAGCAGCAGATTTTAAAACAGATCGCATCAATATAACAGAAAGAGACTAAATCATAGCGACATCATAATAAAATAGGTCCCAACATCATAACAGATTAGACTGCAGCAGTCATAACAAACAAGACTTGTGCAACAATTGTCATATCAAATTAATCTTGTGCAAAGGATCCAAATTACACAATTCTTCTCCAAAATCGAAGACTACATACATTGGGAAAGACCCAGATAAATCATAGACACACAGGGAATTCTTCAAAAACCAGATCGCACTAGACCTTATGCCACAATTATCCTCTGATGCGATTCTCCTATGATGATCATGATCCTCTTCTTTCTCCTATTCTCTTCACTATCTTCTTGCAAAACTAGATCTATAAATAGGCTTGCACCATTACATTGAGGAACCACTTCTAACTAACTAATAACCGCTAATGACCTATTACGACAAAACTTGGTCAAATAACATATAAAACAATCAAAGTGGTTATTCTTCCGCCCATCGCACTAATCTAGCCTTGCGTAGTACCGCGTGAGCTTGCACAACTACTACGATATTGCACAACTCACTTACCAAAACCCCTACCAATAGGTCCCCAACATAGTCTTATGGATCGTCCTTGAGCCATGTCAAGTTGAAAGGGAATGTATCGACATTCGTGCCTTGAAGTATTCAAATTACTACGCGATCTCACAAACCTGAAGCTAGACTTTGTCGATAGTACTCTAACAATTAGTCAAATACTGCTACAATGGGTGCTCTTCTTTAGCCTTGCTATCGACCATTTTTTGATTCTCTTGTACTTCCTGTAGTGCGGTGACTGCTTTAACATCCAACTGTCCACTGATTTCTTGAAATTCATCAAGCTGAGCGTAGTGCTTTTGTTGGTGTTCCTGCGCACGGGAAACTCTCTGCTGTAAATACTTCAGTTCCTTGGCCCGTGTGATCTGTACCATCAGTGCCATGACCCTCAATGATGTCTTCAAGGTCATCAATTGACCTTCAGCTTCTTGCACTTGCACAGTCAGCTGATCAAGATGCTCATCCTGGACAATGCTCTTCCAAAACTGCGTTGTCGCCTCCATAATGGTTTTGGCCTCTTTCTCCATGCTTTCGAACTGAGTTGCGATGTCTTCAATGGAGGATTTCCTTTCCGCAACCTGCTCCTACGGCATCGTAGGTTGTACCAGGGCATTGAGCATCAGGTTGGTATCTTGAAGCTCAACAATAGTTTTCCCCAATCGCTTGGCCTTTTCGACTGGGATGAGCTCGATCGTGCTCTCAAAAATGTGCTGGAAGGCTTTAGTAACAGTCTGCTTGACTTTGCTCACCTGGCACACATCTGTGCCTGTTCAACGATCAGGCATTCTTGTACCTTTCTGAGTTTCGTAATCTCTTCAACAGTCTTTCACTGCATCTCAGCTTGTGTCTCCTTCAAGGAATCAATCTCTCAAAAGTTTTTTTCTTCCAGCTGTACCCGGACCTAATGTAGCTCATCTTCCTGTTTCTGTAGCTTCTCTATGATGCTATGTGACTGAACATATCCCTCAGTCATTTATTTCTTTCGTTCCATCAATTCCAGTGCGGCAATTTGCTACAACTCAACTAGCACCATAGCAGACAACTTGTTCAGGTCCAAAGCCAAATTCTGGATCAATCACAGCAACTGGTGAGCATCCTCATTTCCTACGTCGATTGCAGTCGGGGGAACTTGCACGTTCCTAGCTTGGGGCTCAATGCTAATCAAAGGGATGGCTTGCATCATAGATCTCATAGATGTCTGCCTAGAAACAATACCAAAAATTCAATCTAATTGATCTCTTACCACACTGAATTCTTCATGGTTTGACTCTCTAATTTCCTTTCTCGCATCCGCGAATGAGTCAGTGACTGCTTTGATAAGCCAATGCAGTTGGTCCTCCATCCCCGACTTGGTACCACTACCCGCCTCATATTCCTAGTTCCATTTTTTGTGAGTCTCCTCCCGCATGCATTGTGCTGCATACTCAGGGTCCATTGATGACTTGTTGTCAGAGTTGTGAGTGCTTAACTCCTTCTAGGCAGGTTCTTCTGGGGCATCCGGTGGCGGCTCTTTAGAAAATTCCTCCTGACTCATCGGTTTTCACCACTCCATCGACCACTCTTGGAAAATGGCATCCAATTCTTATGTCATGACTTTGCAAGGAAAACGTAGCCACTACTGGTCGGGGTCCCACCGCGCCTGAATGTATATAGAGTGGGGCCCGATGGAAAACTGAAGGATCCACTAATACTTGGTCGCGGAATAAGTAGAGACTCAGGGAACAGCACTGGCTTTGGCTTGCGATGATTCCTAATAAACCCAAAAGTGAATGGCACAGTCCACCTATCTACTGGGATCTTCAACACAAAATAAGTTATGATACCTGGCACCTCGGCACACCTTTGTCACATCAACTGTCATCGGTTGATATTCTTCTGGTTCCATCTAGGCAACTAGTGCAATAAGGATCAACAACCAACTATATGAAAATGACCACCCATCCTGAGCAGCAAGCGCATCTTCTAGCAACTGATTCAGGAAAAACAGAGACCAATTTATTTGTATCCCCTCAGCACACTTCTAGGCATAGGTGGCAACACCCGAATTGCATTGGACTGGTCAGTTTCCCTGAATGACATTGCTCACCAGGATCCTTGCGTCAATGCGCACCGCTTGTGATTTAATGCTATCAATGTGATAATCATGGCCGTCATGATTTAAAACAAAGCGCTCCTTCATCTGCTTGGAAAATATTTTGTTAATATCTCTCTCACGGATATACTGCGTCAGATCTTTCCCGGCCATCGACAAGCCTGTGATGCTTGTGATTAAATCTAATGTAACAAAGATCAATGTATTCAACCAAATCATCCCTCCATGAAAACAAGCCAGCAACCGCTTCATGCATGCATGGGATTCATTCAATCACCCAAAATGGGGCATATTGATGAGCCCCAACAATCCAAATTGCTCTAACCCACTCGCCCAAGGTTGAGGAATCAACTAAATTAGGGCACCAGGCCCCATCAGGATTGACTGATAAGGCTCATCCCTAACTTATTTGAGCAATAGCAGGTCATGGTATTCAAATTTCAACCTGATCAACGTAGGGATGATGTCGATCGAGCACTTCATCCCCTCTTACAGTGGCAGCAATTTTGGTGGATACTTCTGATTCTTTGACGGCTGACTCAACTTGGCTCCTGGACACATAGGAGCGACATATCCCAAAATTTCATGAACAAATACACCCCGAGGTGCCATGGACTCAATAGATCCCGAGATCGACATCCTCATTTGTGTAGTTCCTTCTCCTTGCACTCTCATCGATGTGTGAGTTTGCCTCTTCTACAGTGGCGTGGGACTAGGCCTCTGAGCCTACTGCTTCTGCTTGGGAATAGACGATGAGTCGACTTGCATGCTCATAATTTCTTCTTCAAGAGACATGGGCCGAATAGGGGACTTGTACTCGCTTGAAATATCAATGGCATCGAGGTCTCTTAGCCTACCTTACGCCTTAAACCTCAAAATGCACTCGACGGCTCTAACCTGCAACACTACAACTCACTCAACAGCTCACACCACATTACACAAGCCCTTCTCTAATTCACACTTTGCTCACTCAACTGAACAATTCCATCCTTACGCATCCCGCATACTTTTTATAGCCACCTCCAACTCAAAACTTATTATTTTCAAATCTATTATCACCATGATTACTAAATCTGGTATTAATGATGCTAAATCTGCTTGCAATTTTACTCCTCTAACGGTCAGATCACTCATTAATGTGGGTCGCTTCAACAAGTGTCATCAGCCAACAGTTTTAACTACTTGCATTTATTACTTGATTTGACCAACCCACAACCCTGCAACTATCGCAAGTGGTCGACGAGTCATTGCTACAAACATTAACCTTGCATAGCCTCTCCCCTGGGGCTCGCCTTGCTATTATGAACTAAAATATTCATTTTTTTATTTTCTTTTTATAGTGCCTCAAGTAGTGCACATCACCGGCCCCAACCTATAAGACTTTTAGCGACTCCCATTGACATGTGTCGGTAATACTGCACCATCTAGTTTCTATAATTGAACTGCATCGCAAGAAGTAATGGAATGAACAAGATACAGACCTAACCAGTTCAATTATAACTTACCTGGATGCTTGATGAACTTATTGTTGTATAACAGCACCAAATCTCCTTCTGCAAACTATTTTTTCTTAATGTGGTGATCATGCCATGCCTTCTGTTGATCCTTCGTAACATGTTGGTGGAAGCCAGCAATAAAGCGGTCTTCTTCAAGCTGGATTAACTCCGCAATTTGTTCTTCTAATGCTTCTGCATCATCCATACCCATCGCTGCACAAATGCACAGACTAGGAACAATATACTCCATGGGCATGACTGCCTCTTTCCCACAGACCAACTTAAATGGTGTCTAATCGGTTAGTCGTTTACAAGTATTATGATAGGCCCATATCACCACTAGAATTTTTAGGTCCCAGACATTGCGGTTAGTGTTACATGCCTTATTCAACGCTATTTCCAAGATTTTGTTGAATGATTCGACAGTCCCATTCGCTTGTGGATGGTATGGTGTACTCCTCTTATGTTGCACCTATAGCTCCTCAGTTAGTGCTTTCATAGTCCGGTTGATGAAGTGACTACCCTAGTCACTCATCAAGATCCTAGGACACCCAAACCGTGTCACAATGTTTTCGAAGATGAACCTCGCTGCTGTTGCAGCGGTACAATCCACAACCGGTGTAGCTTCCTCCCACCTAGTGAGACAATCCAATATGGAAGTTTCTTAATTATATCTACAAAAATATGTTTGTACTTCCAGAATTGTTGGTGAAACCCACCAACAAAGCCTCGTTGACAGGGGCTCTCACTCTAGTGATGCCCAACCAGGGAAATCTTTCTGAGCACCAGCCCGGATAGGTTTTACCCTACCCAATGACATCTGCGGAGCAGACGAGGTCTCACCCAAGATGTTCAAGGGAGAGCTATCGAAACTGAGTTTTTGGTAGTGGGGAAGGAGGATATGGGGATCCAATAGTGAGACACCATAACTGCTAGATCCAGAGCTTTGCAGTCGACTTTAAACCATTTCTCCAACTTGCAGAGTGTATTCAGAACTATAAAGTCATTATAGATTCATTTCCACAGCATCATATAGTTATCACATTATCGCTAATACCATAACATTGTTCATAAAACATATGAACTCATATTGCACCAGACAGCAGCAGACTTTAAAATAGATCACATCAATATAACAGAAAGAGAATAAATCACAGCGACAATATAACAAAACAGGTCGCAACATCATAACATATTAGATTGCAGCAGTGATAATAGACAAGACTTGTGCAACAATTTTCATATCATATTAATCTTGTGCAAAGGATCCAAATTACACAATTCTTCTCCAAAACCGAAGACTACATACATTAGGAAAGACCTAGATAAATCGCAGATACACAGAGAATTCTTCAAAAACCAGATCACACTAGACATTATGCCACAATTATCCTCTGATGTAATTTTCCTATGATGATCATGATCCTCTTCTTTCTCCTATTCTCTTCATTGTCTTCTTTCAAAACTAGATCTATAAATAGGCTTGCGCCATTAAATTGAGGGTCCACTTCTAACTAACTTATAACCGCTAATGACCTATTACAACAAAACTTGGTCAAATAACATATAAAATATTCAAAGTGGTTATTCTTCTGCCTATTATGCTAATCTGGCCTTGCATGGTACCATGTGATCTTGCATAGTTTCTGCAATGCTGCGCAAATCACTTACCAAAACCCCTGCCAACAGGCCCCCAACACAATCTTGTGGCTCATCCCCGAGCCAAGTCAGGTTGACAAGGTATGTGCCAATGTTTGCACCTTGAAATCTTCAAATTGTTGTGCGATTTCATGAACCTGAAGCTGGACTTTGTCAGTAGTACTCTGACAATTAGTAAAAGCCTGCAGCACTGGGTGCTCTTCTCTGTCCTTTTTGTCGACCATTTGTTGATGCTCTTGTACTTCCTGCAGCATGGAGACTACTTTAACAGCCAATTTTCCACCGATTTCCTGAAATTCAGCAAGCTGAGAGCGATGCTTTTGTTGGAGTTCCTATGCACAAGCAGCTCTCTGCTGTAAATCCTTCAGTTCCTTAGCCCCTGTGATCTGTACCATCAGTGGCATGGCCCTTAGTGATGTCTTCAAGGTCTTCATTTGACCTTCGGCTTCTTGCACTTGCGTAGTCAACTAATCAAGCCGCTCATCCTAGACAATGCTCTTCCAAAACTGCGTTGTCGCCTCCATAATGGTTTTGGCCTCTTGCTCCATGCTTTCGAACTGAGTTACGATGTCTTCAATGCAGGCTTTCCTTTCCGCAACCTACTCCAGTGACATCATAGGTTGTACCAGGGAATTCAGAATCAGGTTGGTATCCTGAAGGTGAACAATATTTTTCCCCAATCGCTTGGCCTTTTCGACTGGGGTGAGCTCATACGTGTTCTCAAAAATGTGTTGGCGGGGTTCAGTAACATCCTGCTCGACTTTGCCACACTTGGAACACATATGCTCCTATTCAATGATAAGGAAGTCTTACACCTTTTTCAGTTCCATAATCTCTTCAATGGCCTTTCACTACATCTCAGCTTGTGTCGCCTTCAAGGCATCGATCTCTCAAACTTTTTCTTTCGCCAGCTACACCTCGACCTGATGTAGCTTGTCTTCTTGTTTTTGTAGCTTCTCTGTGATGCTCTCTGACTGGACATAGCCCTCTCTCATTTCTTTCTGTCATTCCACCAATTCTAGGGCAAAAATGTGTTGCAACTCAACTAGTGCCATAGCAGACAACTTGTTCAGGTCCAAAGCCAAACTCTAGATCGGTAGCAGCAACTAGTGAACTTCCTCATTTCCCGCATCGATTGCAGTTGGGGGAACTTGCACGTTCATATCCTTGGGCTTAGTGATAATCTATGGGATGTCCTACATCATAGGTCTCACATATGTCTTCCTAGAAACAATACCAAAAACCGAATCTAATTGATCTCTTATCCCACCAAATTCTTCATGGTTTGACTCTCGGATTGCCTCTGTCACATCTGTGGATGAGACAATGACCGCTTTGATAAGCCAATGCAATTGGTCCTCCATCCCTGACTTGGTACGACTACTCATCCCATCTTCCTAATTCCATTTGGTGTGAGTCTCCACCCACATGTGTTGTGCTCCATCCTCATGGTTCATTGACAACTCATTATCAGAGTTGTGAGTGCTCAGCTCCTTTTGGGTAGGCTCTTCTGGGGCATTCGATGGTGGCTCTTTAGACAATTCCTCCTAAATCACCGGGTTTTTCCACTCCATCAACCACTCTTGGAAAATGGAATCCAATTCTTCTATCATGACTTTGTAAGGAAAAGGTAGCCACTGCTGGTCGGGGTCTCGCCGTGCCTGAATGTAGATAGAGTGGGGCCCAATGGAAAATAGAAGGATTTGATGATACTTGGTGGTGTCATAAGGAGAGATTCAGGGAACGGCAATAGCTGCAGCTTGCAATGCTTACCAATAAACCCAAAAGTGAATGGCACAGTCCACCTGTCAACTAGGCTCTTCAACCCACCATAAGTTTTGATACCTTGCACCTCGGCACACCTTTGTCGCATCAACTATCATCAGTTGATAGTCTTTTGGTTCCATCCAGGAAGCTAGCACAATAAGGATCAACAACCAACTGTATGAAAATGCCACCCATCCTGAGGAGAAAGTGCGTCTTCTAAAAACTGATTCAACAAAAACATAGACCAATTCATTTGTACCCCCTCATCACACTTCTGGGTGCAGGAGACAACACCCGAATTGCATTGGACTAGTCAGTTCCTTGAATGACCTTGCTCGCTAGAAACCTTGCACTGATGCATAATGCCTATGATTTAATTCTATCATTTCAATAAGCACGTCCATTAAGATGTAAACCAAAGCGCTCCTTCAGCTGCCGCGGCAAGCCTTTTGTCAGTATCTCTCCCGTGGATATACTACGCCAGATCTTCCTCGTCTTTCGGCAAGCCTATGATGCTTGTGATCAAATCTACTGTAATAGGGATCGACGTATTCAACCAAATCATCCCTCCATGAAAACAAGCCAATATTTGCTTCATGCACGCATGGGATTCATTCAATTGCCAAAAATGGGGCATGTTGATGAGCCCCAACAATCCAAATTGATCTAAACCACTCGCCCAAGGTTGAGGAATCCACCAAATTGGGGCACTAGGCTCCATAGAGATTGACTCATAGGGCTCAAACCTGACATCTTTGAGCAATAGTAGGTCGTGGTCTTCAAATTCCAACCTAATCAACGCAGGGATGATGTCGACCGAGCACTTCATCCCCTCCGCTAGCGGTGACAATTTTGGTGGATACTTCTAATTCTTTGACGACTTCCTCGGCTTGGTGCCTGGACATGTAGGAGTGACATATCCCAAAATGTCATGAATAGAGACACCCCGAGGTGCCACAAATTCAACATCTCCCAAGCTCGACGTCCCGGTCTGTGCAGTTCCTTCTGCTTGCACTCTCGCCAACGTGCGAGTTTGCCTGTTTTGTGGTAATGTGGGACTGGGCCTCTAAGCCTGCCGCTTCCACTTGGGAATAGATGATGAGCCAAATGGCATGTTCATAATTTATTCTTCAATAGTTGTGGGCTAAATAGGGGATTTGTACTCGCTTTAAATCTTAATGGCGTCGAGGTCGCTTAGCATGCCTTACGCCTCAAACCTCAAAACGCACTCGACAGATCTAACCTACAATGCTACAACTCACTCAATAACTCACACCACACTGCACAATCCCTTCTCTGCTTCACACTCTGTTCACTCAACTCAACAATGCCATCCTTACGCATCCCATGTGTTTTTTATGGCCACCTCCAACTCAAAACTTATTTTTTCCAAATCTATTATCACCATGATCACTAAATATGGTATTAATGACACCAAATCCACTAGCGATCTTACTCCTCTAATGGTCAGATCACTCATTAATGCGGGTCAGTTCAACAAGCGTCGTTAGCCAACTGTTTTAACTACTTGCATTTATTACTTCATTTGACCAACCCACAGCCATGCAACTGTCGTAAGTGGTCGACTAGTCTTCGCTACAAACGTTAACCTTGCGCAGCCTTTCCCCTGGGGCTCGCCTTGATGTTTTGAACTAAAATCTTCATTTTTTTTACAGTGCCTCAAGTAGTGCACATCGTCGGCCTCGAACTATAAGGATTTAAGCGACTCCCATTGACATGCGTCGATAAGACTACACCATCTAATTGCTATAATTGAACTGCACCGCCAGAAGTAATGGAATGAACAAGATACAGACCTAACTAGTGCATTTGTAACTTACCTCGATGCTTGATGAATTTATTTTCGTATAACAGCACTAAATCTCCTTATGCAAACTATTTTTTCGTAATCTGGTGATCATGCCATGCCTTCTGCCGATCCTTCGCAACCTATGGGTGGAAGCCAGCAATAAAGCAGTCTTCTTCAAGATGGATCAACTAGGAAATTCATTCCTTTAACACTTCTGCATCATCAATACCCATCGTTACAGCAATGTGCAGACTTGTTAACACCCAAAAATGGTTAACTACCTCATCTCCCCCATTTCATGGCTCATTCGTCCATTTACCTACCATATTTCCCTGAAAATCCCACTAAAA
>LPNX010122166.1:9172-56266 GCA_001517045.1 Pseudotsuga menziesii
CTCAAGCATTTTCAATTTCGATGTGGAAATTAGGGCTTTCTACAGAAGAGAAATTTTTGAGTGAGACCAGTATAGGGTTATTCCCCTCATCAAAACTGAATTTTAGAGACCTGGATCAAGAAATTTGGTTGGGTGAAACTCCAGGAAAGTCAAACCCTAGTTTGACCCTGAGCTAGGAGAAACCCTAAATACTAAAACTGCTAAGTTTTGGTACAGTCGCTATATTCTGAGATTGATGAAGTCTCAGAAGTTGAAAATTGCAAGAGCCGAATATACAATCCTGATGAATCCTGTGTCCAAAAATCAGACTCATATTCTCTATACTCCAGGAGATATGATCTCTCCAATTTAGGGTTCCAGCCTCTTCCAGAATTCATCCCTGAACAGAACATCTGGGGAGATCTGCAATATATTGAGCTATAGAGGTCCAAATGGAATTCCTGAAGATGTTCCAGAAAGGGCATGGAATTTACTTTCGATGGTCCAAATATCAGACTCAGACAATGAACCAGAGACACGTGGCATGCCATACAACTTCGCTGTTCTGAACAGTCTTGTAACAGGTCACCTTGGGAAAAGGATCATAAATCCAAAATGGTGAAACCAATTCTGATGAAACATGCGGTGTTGGATCAGGGAAAGTCTAGTTTACCTCAGTACAAAATTTTAGACACATAGGATCAGTAATTTCGGAGATATCACAGAAACAGTAACATGCATTTCTGCAGAAGAAATCAGTAAATTAGGGCTTCCTGTTTCGGGAGCTTCCCTCCACTGTTTTCAGAAAAGGAGTACATTGGACAGCTCCATTTGAAGAGATCTATCTGTTTGTCCAATCAGATCTGAAATTTTCCAAGTTTTGAAAATTAGGGTTTCTGCGACAAACCCTAGATCAGCAAACTTCGGGATAAGGACGGACACCTCAAATCGGTAAGATCTAATCTTTTGTATTTCCATTTGAGATTCTCATTTCAATATGATCTATCACAATAGCTTGATGATAAGATTGGTGAAGTTGACAACTTCCAAGCATAGAAGTATTTGATCTCTCTGAAGAAATTGGATTGGACACCTACATGAGTATAGAGGTTCCATTTTCAGAGGGAGATGAGGTTAGAAGCCTTTCACAAGAAGAACTTGGTCAAGGCCAAAGAAGACATCATGATCATGTTGCAGAGGATGATGAACCATCCAGAAAGAGATCCAGATATGAAATTGAAGATTCTTCAAGCAAGGATGAATATGTTCTAATATCAGCTCTCACAGGTAACATTACTCATGGAAGTGATGATTAGCTTATAGACAGTGGGGCTTACAAACATATGACGGGATTCAAGGAATACTTTGTAAGACTGTCAGAACATGAATCACCTCACAAGGTGAGACTAGGAGATGACTACCAATGTCCAATAAAAGGTAGTGGGGAATCTTCATACAAGCTAGACTTTGGTAAGTCTCTAACAATGAAATAAGTATTGTTTGTGCTAGGATTGAAGAAGAAACTTCTCTCCATTTCAGCATTGATGCAAAAGGAATGCGGGCTGCATTCATAGATGGTCAAGTCATCATATGGCCAAAAGGAAAGACTATTGATGATGAACAAGAAGGATGCTTGTACAAATTGAAGTGATATCTAGAACAAGACTTGATCCATGACACATGAGCTTTGGCATAGAAGGCTTGCACATGTGCATTACAGAGCACTACCTATTGCAAGCAAAGCTGTTGAAGGTCTTCCATAATTTCAAGCTATTTGAAGGGAAGAACAAAATCAGAATATGACTTAAAGAAACCAGTTGAAGAATGTGAAGATCTAGAATGCAGAGACCATGCAGTCATAAGAGTCTCTCAAATCAAAGAACAACTTGAAGCGGTAAAAGAAAAAGTGAAGAATGCAAAAGTGGTGATGGCCACCTTGAATGGCCTCCCAGGATCGTGGAATTCATTCATGTGAGGAATGTGTGCTAGAAGGAAGTGATTACTTTGAATAGACTCTAGAAATAGAACTCACAAGAAGAAGAAGCTCAATAAGAGAAGGTGGGAGAAACTGAAGATCAAGCTCTTTCCATCCAAAGAATATCCCTCAAGAAATGAGGAATATGAAGAACTCAACTCTTGAAGAACTTCTTATCCACCTTAGCTTTTGGATAAGAAACGATGCTATTATGAATGAAGAAGACGATGAAGCTGAAGGCTCAAGAAGGAATCTACCCTCGAAACAAACAAAGATAAGTATTCAATTATCATTTCATTATATTATTTTATTATCCATTTGTTTATATTCAGTTATTGTATTATGCATGATAGGATGTTTGCATTAATGACAGAATACTACTAATATGCATGTGATGGGTAAGTAGCTCATGGGGCTATACAAATTCTCCATTGCTAATTATCTAGAATGAAACCTCTTTGCTGACATATTGGATTAGTGCACAATCTCAATGTTGTCCTGGTAGAGATGGAAGGCATCTAGAAAGTTTCAATGAGATATGGATGAATGTTGTATTGGCTAAAGTAGTTGCATGATCATATATTTATGCATAAGTGTTTGCCAGTATAAATATTCCTTATCAAATGTTTCTAACCATATAATTGCATTTGACTTGTAGGAAAGATCGCATACATAATCGCCTACAAGCAAAGAAGAATGAAGACTTGTTTCGAAGAACAAGTGACGATAGTTCAAAGACAAAGATTAATATGACGAGTGCAGTGACATCATTGATGCAGAACCTTCCAGCCACCAAGAAGAAAGGGAAGATCAGTTCAAGAAGAATGATGTCTGGGCGTAGTATCGAGACTTGAAGAGAAGTTAATAGTTCCATCATGCAGTAGATGGAAACATCATGGGATACAAAGCAATATTCGTAGCATGAGGCTTCTCATGAAGAGAAGGCATAGTCTACAAAGAAACATTTACAGCTAATAGAAGTGAAGTCACATGACATGCATAATCATGTGTGCAAATGAAAGAAGGCCTTGTATGAGTTCAGAAGACACCCATGGGATAACACATACATGATGAGCTTGATGAATATCTTAACCTTTGCTACAAGGTTGATAGAGGATGACAAGCTCACAGATGGGTGCAAGATGAACTTTTGAAGAAGTTCAAGATAGAGGATCTTAGTATCCACTGATCCTAGATGGATACTACTTGTCATTCCAGTACATAATGTTTCAGTGCATAAAGTATGGAATATAGAGGGAGTATGATGCTCCGCTTCAGAGGGAGTGATTGCAGAAGATCCTGAGGTTCGACATGGTACGACAGGATGGGAATATTACTGATGATTCTAGGCTTTACTGAGAATAAAGTGGATTCCAACCTTTGATCCAAGGTTGAAGGTGGAAGACCAGTGATTCTCCTGTTATGTGTCGATGCACTACTGTTCTAGGTATGGAGTTGTGGCAGAGTACAGATGGGATCTTCCTTGGACAAGGGAAGTATGCAGTAGAGATCCTGAAGAGGTTCAGGATGATGGACTGCAAGGCGATGGCCACACCTATGGCATCAAACCTGAAGCTATTGAGTGATGCTTCGTTAGAGTCGGTTGATGCTACGATGTATCATCAGATGATTGGGTCATTGATGTACCTGACAAACACGAGACCAGACATTTGCTTTGCTGTGAACACCATGAGCCTGTACTTGACAAATCCGAGAAGTGTTCACTTAATTGTTGCAAAGCATATTCTGAGGTACCTGAAGGGTACAATTGATTATGGGCTCAAGTACGATGTGAATCAGAAGATTAACCTGGAGGGCTATGTTGATTCAAATTGGGCAGGCAGTGCCATCGACAAGAAGAGTACTTCGGGATGTTGCTTCAGTATGGGATCAGGTGTGATCTCTTGGTTTAGCAAGAAGCAATCATGTGTGGCACTGAGTACATCTGAAGCAGAGTATGTCACAGCTTGTTCAACTAGTTGTGAGGAGGTATGGCTGTGGAAGCTACTGTCTGATATATTTGATCTCCAGTTAGATGCTACTTGTGATAACCAGAGTTGCGTGAAGTTGTCAAAGAATCCAGTGTTTCATGACAGGTCGAAGCATATCGAGATCAAATATCACTATATCAGGGATATGGTGTAGAGAGGAGCAGTGAAGCTCCTATATGTTGCGACGGAGGAACAGATAGTTGATGTATTGACGAAGCCATTGGCTAGGCTGAAGTTCGAGTACTTCAGAGAGAGACTTGGTGTTCTCCAGATCGAGGCTTCCTCCCAAAGAAAGTGATGAGACCCATAGCCATTCTAACGAGTAGGTCAGATATAAGGGCTGAGCCATTCTGACATGGTGGTAGGGTTTCTCCCTTCCATGTCAGATATGAGTGCTGGCCATTCTGTCGAGTAGGACATATGTAAGAGAAATTGCCATTCTAGGAATGGAGGCACCTGGTCAGTTACTAGGAACACTCAGTATAAGAACTGAGTAGCCATTCTGATGTGATAGAGGCATGTATTCCCACTTGATCAGATGTAAGGGTTGAACCATTCTGTTCATGGCTAAAGGATTAAGTTCCTTCCATGTCAGATGTGAGTGTTGGCCATTTCGACGAGCAGGTTGGATGTAAGGGCAACTGCGATTCTCTAGGAGAATGGAGGCGCCTGGTCAGTTACCAGGTAGCTCAGTCGAGGAGGACTGGGGGCCATTTTGATATGATTGTTGGGATGTGTTCCCCTCATGATCAGATATAAGTGCATGCCCTTCCATCATTGTGAGCAGGATGTGTTCTCGCCTAGATGGATGTAAGTGCTGAGCCTTGTCACAGATGATAGTAGGTGTGTCCTATCATGCTGGTGACTGTAAGTGCTGTGCCATTTCATAGATGATAGTAGGTGTGTCCTATCATGCTGGTGACTGTAAGTGCAGTGCCATTTCACAGATGGTAGTAGGTGTGTCCTACCATGCTGGTGATTGTAACTGCAGAGCCATTTCACAGATGGTAGTAGGTGTGTCCTACCATGCTGGTGATTATAAGTGCTGAGCCTTTCCACAGATGGTAGTAGGTGTGTCTTACCATGCTGGTGGATGTGAGCACTGTTCCTTTCCATAGATGATAGTAGGTGTGTCCTATCATGCTGGTGGTTGTAAGTGCTGAGCCATTTCACAGATGATAGTAGGTGTGTCCTATCATGCTGGTGAATGTGAGTGCTGGGCCTTTTTGATGGGATTGTAGTTTACTACATGATCAAATGTGAGTGTTGGGCGTGCCTTTCTGATGAGCACGTCAAATGTAAGTACTAGGCGAAGACCTACATGAGGGTAGGCCTACAAACAGCATGAAAAAGGGCTGGCTCTGTAGAACTTCCTATGACAAGAAGAATCATGAGATAACACCAGTGATGATGATCCAGATCGAGAGATGATCCAGATCCAGTGATTATGTTCGATGATGATCTAGATCGAGTGATGATCCAGATCCAGTAATGATGATCCATCAGTGATGATCCAGATCCAGATCCAGATCGAGTGATGATCCAGATCCAGTCGAGTGATGTTGATCCAGATCGAGAGATGATCCAGATCCAGTGATGTTGATCCAGATCGAGACATGATCCAGATCCAGTGATGATGTTCGATGATGATATAGATCAAGAGATGATCTAGATCCAGTGATGATGATCCAGATCGAGAGATGATCCAGATCCAGTGATGATGTTCGATGATGATCTAGATTGAGAGATGATCCAGATCCAGCGATGATGATCTAGATCGAGAGATGATCCAAATCCAGTGATGATGATCCAGATCGAGAGATGATCCAGATCCAGTGATGATGATCCAGATCGAGAGATGATCCAGATCCGAAGATGACTTTAAGACAAAGATGACTTGAAGACGAGATGATCCAGCTGATACAGAGAAGAAGACCAGTGCTAAAAATTGTGTCGAAAGAATACCTTCCTAGTTAAGAGGGAGTGTTGATGTATATGTAACTTCAGAATGTATTCTTCTATGTATCTTATGTATTGTAACCCGATGTTTATTCCGGGATGTTTCTATTATGTATTTGAGTCATGTGTTCATGCCCCGATGTTCCGATTGGGAGGATTAATAATGTAATCAAGTCATATCAAGTCATTAGGTAAGTCCCCATAGTTTTGGGGCACTTGAGTTATTATACACTAATTAAGGTGTAGGATCGGGTAAGTAATTGTAAGTTGAGCCTACGTGATTAAGTGCACTTCAAGTGAACGGAAGAATATAAAAAAAGAGTGAGACTCTCTATTTATTACACACATAATTCACTCTCTTAAGTGAGGCGCACTTGTGGAGGAGGAAATATACTGGGACTAGAAGGCCACTGCTGTTGGGAGATCTCTTACTATTTTGGTGCTGATTTTATCTTAGAGGAAGTTGCAGGGTTTTCTCCTTTATGGTTTCCCCTAGGAAAATCTCTTTGTGTCTCTTGTCTCTTATGATGTGCTTGTTATTCTCTCAGTGAAAAGATTCTAAGATCATAATGCTAGCTTAATGTGATGAAAAACTAACAATATTTTCACAGTAAAATATTTGATTCAATAAGTCTAATAACAGAAGAACAAAAACATGACATATTATTTCCTAAGTTCATTCCTTCTTGATCCTAAGTATGCATATAGAAATTAGAAAGAAAATATAGAACCTAGAAATGTAGAAGAGGAGACAACAACTTAAGGAACTTGTTCCTCCCAACCAACTACTGAAGATAGCCGAACTTCAAATCTCAGGACCCCTGATCCTGTCTACTGGTCCACCTGGTTGTAGTACTGGGTGAGAGAACTTGTTTAGTAAACCTCTACAACTCTACTGAGTATTCAGCAGTAATATGTTCTGCTTGTAGCAGTACGAACTCAGCTTAAAATAGCTGCACTAGTTCATAACTTTAGCACTTTTCACTCAAAGAAAACTTCTGCTAGTCCCCTCCATCAAATTTTCTTGTGCACTAAATTCACTTAGAATTTTCACAAGTGAAGGATGAGAAGGCTCAGTTGAATTCAATGGGAAGTTTTATTAGCATGCCTAGGTATTTTGGGTCAGTTTTCACTTAATGAGCCACCTACTCTTGTTCCACTTTCTTGGGGAACATGACCACAAAAACAGGGAAGTTTCCTCCTACAATAGCTAAAAGTAGTTTGAGGATGCTTCCAAGTGTCAATTTTCTCTCAACCCAGCCTATTCCACCAAGTGACCAGTAAAACACTCATTTAACAATCTCCTTAAGCTGTTGTCTCATCTTGCATTTATTAATTAATAAAATATTTAGCAATTACATTCAGTTATCCTTGACCCCACTTGGTCATTAATTACAAACTTTATAATAAAAATATAACATAATCTTTCTTAAAACATAAAATGTTTTTTCAATTTGGGGCATGTGACACGTGAGAATTGAGTATTCAAAGCTGGCATTTTGAAAAATCCAATTATTATTGAATGAATCCATTTTGTAAATATGAATGAATTGTCTTATTGGATATGGCAAAATCACAGAGACAAATCTGGAATTTTGCAAATATTCTTGTGTTGGGTATGTTGCAGTCTGTTTTTCCCTTTCTCACGTGAATGTATTTTCTGTTATTTACTTCTGGAATGTTTTCTTTTCATGTCTAAAATAACTTTTTGATAGTACAAAATTCATACATGTATGCTTTGTCTATGGATTTCAGATATTCAGAAAACCTATTCCACTAAATTTAATGTTGGATTCATCCTTTTTAGATGCCCACATTGATGGATTGTTCCTCATTTCTTCTATTTCACTATATCAAAGCATTTTGACTATGACTAGATGGATACCTTTCCTTTGTTATAAATTTCCATGCAATAGCACTGTAATTGATATATTTATTTTGACTCCATTCCCCAATGTGTTCTTTCCTTCTTTCAAGCAACAATAATCATAATTTTATTTCTTGTTCATATATATGGCCTTGTTAAAACAATCATTGAGAGATCCCTCTCTGGAGAGAAAGAAGCCAACTTTATTTCCTAAAGCTTGGTTTTGTGGTTACCTTGAGATTACGTTTTTGTAACTAGAGATACATTTTGAGTGCTAACATATTGGCGTCGTTTCTAGGGAACGAGAGTTCAAATTTACCCTAGGAGGAATGACAAATATTTCAAGATTTCAAGAAGATAGGATTTCTTTGGGAAAACAGAAATTTCTACAGCTAAGGAGGATTGTACGTTTTCCTTGGCGACTCCACAATGATTTTCAAAGAAGATTTCAGAAGACATCTTGGCTTCCAGGAGGACACACACATGAGGTATTCCTGATTCTAAAATTTTACACAGTGTGGAAAACCCAGACAGTATGTTTAGATTTAGGAGTCGAAAAGAAAAACCTAGTACTTCTCATGCTGAAAGGTCATTGTTTCAATAATAATTCTATAGTTTTCAAGAATTGGATTTGGGATCAAATATTGGAAAGTCTTTATTAATATCAAAATCAGAATCAAACTTAAATCAAATAGAAATCAATGCCAATAGATTTGAATCGTACTTTGTAGATTCCCTGTGGCATAACTTGCAAAATACTGTAAAATCATAAGGAAATAATTCTCCCCCTCAAACTTTCCAGTTTCAACCTAGAATCCCTGTTCATAGTCCTCCTCAAATCCATCCTACTGTTGAAAACCCTCCTAGACCGATGGCATCCAGGTTTGCACCTTTGGATTTTCATGTTGTTTTACATGATCTCCCTCAGAATTATTCACAGATAATTTCTTTATATGATGGGGAGGGGAATTTTATAGCTAGACAACACATGGACTAATTTGAATATTTTATTTACTTAGAGGAGGTGGATTATGATTATGCAAAAATGAGATTGTTTGCACAGAGTTTCTCTAGAGAAGCCAAAATGTGGTTTAAGGACTTGCAAGCAGGCTCTATTCCCACTTTTGAAGCTTTTTAGACATTGTATTTAGATAGGTGGGAGGCCAAAAATATCCCTTTACAAATACCATCTCAATATAATAATTAAAAAAAATGGAAATTTGAGTTTGTACATGAGTTTTCCAGTAAATTTATGAGGGTATACAATTCTATTCCCACTGATATTAAACCCTTGGTAGGTGCTTCTAAACTGCACTATGCACATGCCTTTGATAATGATTTTGCATTGTTATTAAGAGAAAGGAAATTTGCATGTTTTCCTACTATGTTTAAAGATGTTGTTTAAAGATGCTTTATAAGTAGAGGTAAGCTTGATGGCTTCAGGGAAAATGAAAAATAGAGTGGAGGAAGATAGGAGAATACAGAGAAATCAACCATCCACCTCTACCCCTTCTTCTGCAAGTGATTCCAAATTTGAAATGATAATGAAGACCATGGAGAGATTTATGGACAAGTTGTCTCTAGAAAATATACCACCTAACAGAGAACAACCTGAAAATCAAATAAGAAATCCAAATTTTAGAAGACATCCTCCTCCTCAAAGAAATCAAAGAAACCTTAAATATCAACAAATAAGACCACCATTCCCAAAAAAATTGGTTGATGAGGAGGGAGAAGAAGATCCAATGGATAACTAGATTCATCACTTTGATGATATTGATTTTGAAATATACCTTACTGAGGAGGAGCATAATTTATTTTCTCAAGAAGATGACATTCAGGTTTCAGAGAGAGATTTAGACCAATATCAAAGAGCGTACCAAAACGCGATTGATGATTTTCAGAAAAAGCTAAAGTTGAATAGTCATGATGTAACAATAAATAAAGGAAAGCCCAATCCAAATCATCTATCCACAAGCCAACAAAATTCAAAAAAAGAAAGAAAAAAAATAGAAAGATACTACTATACAAAAGAATCTAGAAAATAAAGAGAAAAATTCAAAAGAAAATAAACAACTAGTGCCAATTGATGTAGATAGACAAATTTCATCCTTCAATATGAAATCAAAACTGTTAAAGATTAATATTTATATCCCCTTTAATGAATTGTTGAGGAATAATGAATACAGAGAGAAAATCACTAAAATGGTTAAGAATCAGGGTGATTATTATCCAAATGTTCTAGAAGTATCAAATGATTTTCCTACTATTGTCCTTGGATCTAAAATTAAAGATACATATGATGAGGAAGTCCCTCCTTTTTATCTAAGTTTAAATGTCCATGATATGATTTTGCACAATACCATGTTAGACTCTAGTGCATGTCATAATCTAATGCCAAGGGTAATAGTAGAAAGTCAAGGATTGGAGATTACTAGGCCTTACAAACGCCTATATGCTTTTGATTCTAGGGAAGTAAGATGTCTGGGATTGATATAAGATATGGTGGTAACCCTTGCACAACTTCCAGCTAAGATTATTGTTATGGATGTTGTAGTATCTGACATTCCTCCCAAGTTTGGCATGTTGTTGTCAAGATCTTGGGCATCAAAATTGAAAGGATCAATGCAAATGGATATTTCATATGCCACTGTACCTTTGTTTGGAGGAAATAGAAGACTATATAGAGAGAATAGGTTAGCTTATGTGGTCGGGAGTCAAGATAAGCCTGAAATTCATCCTATTGATGTTGTTGACACTGATTTAGGATCCTCTATATTTTTCAATAAATCCAATCATGTTGATCCTGAAGTTCCTTTACAGATTGAGTTTAAAGAGGATAAGGAATTTGCAAAAAGACAGGAATCCTTAGAAAAGAAACAAAATGAAGAGGGATTGTGGACTATGTATTTTGATGGGTCCATAAGTAAAAATGGAGTTGGTGTTGGTGTTTGGATTATTTCTCCATTCATATATTTTAAAGATTTATCTTATAAATTGACTTTTTAGTGTACTAATAATGTGGTCGAGTATGAATATTTGTTGTTGGGTTTAAATGATTTGAAATATATGGGAGCAGAGAGAATAGAAGTATTTGGGGATTCATAAATTGTGGTGAACTAGGTGAATGATAGTTACTATAAAAAACATCCTAGAATGAGGGCCTACAGGAATGAAGTTTGGGACATGTTTGATAATTATTTTATAGATCATAAAATCAGGGTGGTCCCAAAATAGACAATCAGGTAGCTGATTCTTTGGCTACAACTACTGGTAGCTTCAAAACTCCCATTTATTCTTAGAAAAAAAGTATAAAATACAAGTTTGAAATAGACATTCTATACCCGAAAACTCCAATTACTTGCAAGTTTTTGATGATGATATGCATATAAAAATATTTTTGGAGATTTCACATGAGTTTGTAAATACTCAGATTGATACAGAGAATAAAAATTTAGAAAACTTCCAAGATGATGTACAGACTGAAGATGAAAAAGTTGAAAACAAAAAATTAGAAAACATGATAGGGGGAAAGGACATAATTCAGTTAAAGAGTAATTTTATTCCAAGAGGTTTGATTCCCCTAGAAACACTATTTGACAAAAATTATGTTGCAAATTCTCCCAAATTTCATCCTACTAATAATACTGTTGAAGATTAGATTATAGGTTTTGAAGAAACACCTTGGGTTATAAAGATGTCCAAGAATTTACATGCAAAAGAAAAGGAGGAGTACATAAATTTGATGAAGAAATACACAGATGTATTTTCCTGGAGCTATGAAGACCTGAAAGAGTATGATACTTCTATCATTTAGCATACTATCCCAATAAAACCTGGAGAAAAAACATTCAAACTGAAGATGAGAAGAAGAAACCCCATGTTGCTACCTGTGATAGAGAAATAAATCAAGAAGTTATTAAATTCCAAAATTATTGTAACTATGAATTTTTTAAGTGGGTAGCTAACTTAGTACATGTTAGAAAGAAAAATGGTGAAATCAAACTTTGTGTGGATTTCAGAAAACTTAACAAAGTATCACTAAAATACAACTATCCTTTACCAAATATGGACCACATTCTGCAAAAGGTAGTAGGAGCTGAGAGGATTTCTACCATGGATGGATTCTCAGGCTATAACCAAATCAAGGTGCTTCCTGAGGACTAGGAGAAGACCACTTTTAATACACCTTAGGGTACTTTTATGTATGCCAAGATGCCCTTTAGTTTGATGAATATAGAGGCTACATTTCAAAGAGCTATGGATATAGCGTTTGCAGATGAAAATGATAAATTTGTAGTAATTTACATGTATAATATTACTATTTTTTCTAAATCTAAAAGAGAACATGTTAAGCATTTGGAGGGGTTTTTTTGAAGTGTGGAAAGTATGGTTTCTCATTGAATCCCAAGAAGTATAATTTTGGATTGAAAGAGGGAAATTTTCTAGGACATATTATTTAAAAATATGAAATCAAAATTGATCCAGAAAGAGTCAATGCAATTTGTAAGGTTGAAGAGATAAGGATCAAGAAAGAGGTGTAGTAATTTATTAGACAGGTAAAATTTTTGAGGAGGTTCATTCCTAGTTTTGTTGAAATTATGAGGAACATTACAAATATGCCGATGAAATAAAATGGATAGTGGATGCTAGAAATTCCTTCAAAGATGTTAAAAAGGCCATCGTTGAAGCTCGAGTTTTAGTGAGTCCAAATTTTACTAAAGATTTCCTGGTATTTTCTTATGCATCTAAGAATACTATTATTGGATTCCTACTGCAGAGGAATAGCCAAAACACTAAGAATCCCATTGCTTTCTTTAGCAAGGTGCTGAGAGATGGAGAGCTAAAGTATGACATCATGGAAAAACGGGCTTATGCTTTAGTGAAATCCTTGAAATATTTTAGATTATATATTCTCCATTCACATATTGTTTCATATGTCCCAAGTAATGTGGTAAAGAGAATTCTTACTCAACTAGATCCAGAAGGTTAAAGGGATAAGTGGATTGTTGTACTGTTGAAGTATGATCTTGAAATCAATCCTACAAAGTTGATCAAGGGATAGGGACTTGCTAAATTAATGACATATTCTAATTGTGAATATTTATAGCTCAAATTCTTGTCCATTCATTCAAAACAACTTGATGCAGTGTTACAGGTATTTCAATATTTTTTTCTTTCTCCATGGTATAGTGATATCATATATATGTTACAAAACATGCAAGCTCCTGCAGGATTGAGTATAACAAGAGCTAGAAATGTAAAATTGAAGGCTGCAAAGTTCTGGATTATGAATCAATATTTGTACTGGAAGGATCCTACAGGTGTGTTGTTGAATTTCCTATTGGAAAATGAATCTCAGCAAACAATGAAAGAATTTCATCAAGAATATTGTGGAGGACATCATTCCTCGAAGGTAACAGCTAATAAGATTCTGAGACCTATTTTTTATTGGCCTTCTATGTTTTCTAACATCTATAAGGAGATCACTACATTTCATCAGTGTCATATTTTTATGGTAACAGAAATCTTGTTCTACTCCCTCTTAATCCAATTTCAATAGAGGCACCCTTTCAGCAGTGGGGGTTAGATTTCATTGGGGAAATCAACACAAATTATTCAAGTCAACATAGATGGATTCTAACAACAACATATTACTTTACAAAATGGACTGAACCTATACCCACAAGAAGAGCCATTAATGTTGTGATCATGGAATTTCTAGAAAATAACATTTTTTCCAAGTTTGGTTGTCCCAAGAGAACTACGTAGGATAATGCACCTTCCTTCAAATAACAAAAGATGATAAGCTTTTTTCATAAGTACAACATCAATTTGCACCATTCTACTGCTTATTATCCACAAGGAAATGGACTAGCAGAATATTCCAACAAAATCTTGGTAAGTATAATTAAGAATTTGCTAGAAGAAAACAAAAGAGCTTGGCATACAAAGCTCAAATATGCTTTGTGGGAAGACAAGATTAGCACAAAAATAGCAATTGGAATGTCACCATTTTAGTTGGTTTATGGAGCTGAAATGGTTTTTCCAACATCTCTGGGTTTTCCTATCATGAATTTGTTGCAAGAACAACAAGATGAGCTAAAGCATTTGAAAAGAAGGATAAATCAAATACTAGAGTTGAATCAAATGAGAGACAAATCCTATGATAAAGTACAAACACATTAGGAAAAGATGAAGAATATTTTTGACAGGAAAGTTAAAGAAGAACCGTTCCAGATTGATGATTTGGTCTTGAAGTGGGATGCTCCTAAAAAAGACAAGAATGGAAAATTTGATCCTGTGTGGGTAGGTCCATACATTATTGCAGCATACGCGGGGGGGGGGGGGTAACTCATTCATTTTGCAGCACCAAGATGGGGCTCAACTAAAAGGAGACCCTGTAAATGGAAGGCTTCTAAAACATTACATGTATTAAGGTTAGAAGGTAATTTTTGTACCATAGACTATATATATTTCTTTACATTTGAATCAGTATAGATGGTGAGTCAAGAGATTTGAAGCCTAGAGAAAAGGCCCTAATATCTTGATGGGTAACCATGTTTCTTTATTTTTATTTTTTATTAAAAAAGAAATTAGATGTATGAGGTTTGAGGTTTTTGAGTCAGACACTGGTCTGTGGGTTCTTTACTACCTTGCAGGGAGGATAACATCCCCAATTGGAGCCAACTATTAGCACCATTTTTTGGATAATGAGTTGGAAGGGGTAATAGTAGAGAATATTAAAGGTAAGGTAAAAAAATGGTATCATATGACATAGGGGATATGCAGAAGGGGTTCTAAAATGCTTTGAAGGACTTATTCCTAGGTCCAAAATAAAAAATATGAAGAAAATTGTAAGCACGACCTTATAAATAACTTGCATGTGAGAAATCTGCTCCAGTGTTATGTCACAAAAAGAATCAATGGTGTAGATATGCAGCAAGGGAGATAGATAGCTACAGATAAATTTGTCAAGGTAAGTTGCAAGGTTTAAATAAGTTTTATTACCAATGGAATGGAGTTAATTTGCAGCTGGAATCAACCGTTGAACTGACAGATGGAGAAATATCTATGACCATCAAGATTTCCACTAATTATACATGCATGAAAGAATAAAATTTCAAAATTAGTGGAATAGAGCAGGTCCTTCACCCTTCAACGGTGGAGATCAGATGATAGAATATATCTATGGTCCATATGGATTCTGCTATGAAAACATGCATGGAGAAATAAAGATTGAAGATTGTGGAATTTGGTAAGCCCAATAATTTTAGGCAACAGAGATTTAAATATCTTTTAGATCAATGGCTCTAATGGATTTCGTTGTGTGAACAAGAGCGTGGAAAATCAGGTTGCAAATTAGCGGAATTGGGTTGAGGCTCCATGTTTTGATGGCCCAGATGAAACCCCAATCTAGACCAATGGTCAGTATTAATTCAACATATGAAATATGTATGGGTGAATAAAATATTGAAACTCAGCGGAAGGTGGTAGGGACCATGTCTTTCAACGATCTAGATGAAGGCATGATCAAGATCAATGACTGATATTTTTTTCACTCATGGAAGGTGCATGAAAGAAGAAACTTGGTGAGATTCCGAAATGAGTTAAAGGGCATATGCAATCAAGGGCACAGATCTGACGAAGGAATAGATCTATGGCTTGAAAACATTCCACTGATATAACATGCACACTAGAAGTTAAGAGAAAGATCAATGGAATTGGATAAATTGAAACATGATTGAACGGCTTAGATCAATATGGATTCAGATATACGGCGGATAATCTTTCAATGAAGGGGAAATGTACACTTCTTAAGAGAATGAGGATGGGCGGAAATGTTAAAGATGCAAGTAAATGGTGAAAATGATCGATGATGAATATCAATTAGAGGATATATTTGTGGTCAGAATTCAATCCACAATTGGAATTTACAAGAAGAATAGGGAGGGAAGCATAGCAGAGAATAAGGATAAATGGTTTAAACAGGAAAAATGATCATCGAATCAGGATGAAAGGTGCAAGATGGATGGATGGGAAATGTTTTTGCTGATAAATATGCATGGTTGATAGGAAAGAAACAATAATATAAAAGTGTGGGCACATCAATTTAGGTTATTTGTTTATTTGTGCATTGGAAAGTGAAATCCTAGGACTGTGTGGAAACGACCAGTTCAGACAAATCCTTGTACCACTTGTATAGAAACCAGGTAGGCTATTTATCCTCAGTAAGTAAGTATTTAAAATGGCTCAGGTACAAGGAGTAGAAGCCCAGAATTGGGAATATCAAAGGATTGAGGAGGTTTTATATGATAAAGACTCAGATATTTTTGACACTATATTTTTGAATGGTCCAATAGATTCCGTTAAAACTAAATTAAAAATCCATACATCATATATTGAGAAACTATGTAAAGCAAGTTTCATATACCCCATTGTGTATACCACTTGGGTTTCCAATTCTTTTCCCATTAATAAAAACAAGGTACCATTCATGTTTTTACTAACTTCCATGACTTGAATTTGGCGTGTCCCAAAAAAAACTTTCCCACTTTGTTCATTAACCAAATCATTGATGCTTGTGCCCACCACGAAGCCTTTTCTTTCATGGAAGGTTTTTTCGGTTATAACAAAATTCAAATCCAGAAAGAGGATCAATACAAAACATCTTTCACAACGGGACATGACATTCTTCTTCCATGACCTCATCCACATTATCTTGGTCTACCTATATGAACTTACAACTTGATATTGGAAGTGTTCCCAACATTTAGAGGACTTATGCCAAGTCTTCTTACGATGTCGCAAATATAATGTCTACTTGAACCCTCTCAAGTGTGTGTTTTTGTCCCTACTGGGAGTTTAATCGGGTTTAGCATATCCCACAAGGGAATTATGGTAGATCCACAAAAGGTTCAAGTCATTCTTAATCACCCCCCCCCCCCCATAATTTGTGCCAACGACAGAGTCTCCAAGNTAATTTGTGCCAACGACAGAGTCTCCAAGGCAAGGTCAATTTCCTTCATTGAAGGTTCTATACCTGAAGTCACCCACCATGAGTACACTGTGTCATAGTTTTTCTTTCTTTTTTTACATCAATTTCACGATGATTCAGTGACCCCCTCTAGTAGGTTCTTCATGTCTATCCATAGTGAATCCATTATAGCACTATGTTGCATCATTTGTACATGAGAGGGTAGATATGACCCATCTAACCCACCCCTGTGCCACTGGTACACCACTGGAGGGTGTGGTCCCATGTCTGCACATGCACACAATATGTTGTCAATATCTCTCACATTTATGACTTAGCTATCACTATGCTAGCATACAGTTAGGTCCCTAGACATGTCATGGAGGTCGAGGCCTCTTTGGATCTCCCCAGTTGTCCATGCTCATTTATGGATCATCTTCTATGAGGATAGGAATCTTCCACCACTGTGCAAAAATATCCCGAGTGAAGAGACAAGTTGTACTATACTAAATCCCTCTCTACTTTCTTCGATTCATTTCCTAGATTCACCTTGATTTACATGCCACCACGTGAATCATGCCTTGTATGTATTGTCATGCTCACGAGCCACCCGCTAAATCCATACTACATAGTCGGCCTTATGATACCCCCATCTATCTTCCTGCAAGGAGGCCTCATCAGTGTTCCTCAGTTATTCATGTCAGCCATGTTCACAACATAACCTCTTTCCATACATCAGACACTACATCCTTGCTTGATTGACCATTATGGAGTTTCTGTTAAGCTCCTAAAAGAATGAAAAGATTGTTGAGCATGCTTGCTTCTTTTCACGCTGGTTAAAGTATTTGAAAAGGAGTTTATGTAGCCTCATTTATTTCCTTTTTAAGCTCTCATAGACTATTATAAGAAAAGGATCAACCTAGCACCTTCCAGCTAGGAACGTTTCCCTTTGTATCCTTTGATTCTTTCTCGTACATTGGGACCGTACTTTACGGAAAACCTCGTTATGGGTTGTCTTTAAGCTCTTTTCCAGCCCTCTCATAAATAAAATATCATCAAACAAACTTGGTTTCATTCATGCTCATAAAAGTATTTGAACAATCATCCATTTAGTATAGGTTTAACCTTTTCTGTCCTGATTGGACTACCAACGGTAAAGAAGTATCCCTTCCCCCAAAGGTTGGGAGAGATCTCCTTTGTATACTTTTATCCTTTTTCAGGATTAGGAGACTATTAATGAAAAAGAGATTGCACTGGAGTATTCTTCTTGTTTTTAGACTCTTTAAAAATGAAAACACTATCAAGCATTTACTTTCTCAGGTTCACTAAAAATCCACGATATCATATCATGTTAAGCTTACTTATATCCCTTCTTAATTCTCCTTAAACTATGAGAAAGGCCCAAAATGGTGTCTTTATGCACCTCCACCTATGATATCAAAGTATGGCAGCTTTCCCCCTTTTGGTCTCCTTTCTTCAGAGTATTCTGCAACGAGTCTTCCTTGGATCCCCTAGATATTCCCATTCTAGTTACCTCCCTTAGTATTTCCCAATTGTAGTTATCTTCATGGTATGACATCTATTATCCCTCTCCCATGAGTCAGTTTCATTTGATTCCACTTCATCCCTTCCATCATAGTCTAAACAAATGAATTTTGAATCCCTCGTACTCCCTTTCCCATGTTCCCCTAATCAGTGTAATAGTCCCCTGATTGTTCCACATTTTTTGTTATACCCCTCATTCTTCTAGTCAAGGACACATCATTTCCTTGATTAGTTGCAAGTCTCCCTCTATCGACGTTAGTACATCTATTTAAGAGGATAAACCCAGAGGTCCATGTATCCTGGTTTCATCCACCTCATTGATGAGTTCCTTGGACCACTTGAGAGGAGTCATTAGTTCCTTTCAGGTTGGTTGTGTCTCACATGCTCGACTCGAGCTACATCATCACACCATTGAGATTATTACAGGGTATTGGTTCGTTCATTCATTGGTCAAATACCTCGGCTGTCACCTGACTCTAGCATATTGGTGAGTCTATGTATGGGAGCCAAACAATATCATGTCCCTTGTTATTTCTGGGATGCGTTTCTGATAGTGCTCATGAGCTCCCAGTGTTGTGATTCCATGTATATCCAATACTTGATGTTATAATTGTACCACATATATTATGTATCTCATTCATTGAGTCTCTTCGGTTATGTACAATTCTAGATCTAGGAGAGCAGCAGTTGTGATGATATCGCATTCCATGATAATGTCATTGTTTCTATGTATCAGTTATTCAGATCAACATTGTGTTTAGCCTCCCATTAAGGCCACCATTATGTATCATCATTTGTATATGTATTTATCGTCTCCCATGTTTTGATCCTTAATCCCATTATTTATTCTTTTGACATTGTTACGAGCATGGGTATGCCTGCCTCGTCCATATACATGTCACACATTATATGTATCTCATCAATTTTTTAGAACCAATAAAAAACCAAAATCCACCATAGTTCGAATGAGGGAACTCCACTTCTCTGTAGGTCTCTCCAATCTCTCCACTATTGTCACCATTATTCCCATGATCATATGATGTCTATCGACCATACGATGAGCTCCTTACCTCACACATCAGGGGGCAATCTGTTAACACTGAAAAATGTTCACCTAGCTCTTGATGGTTTAAACCATATACATACATCATATTCCCACCATATTTACCGTACTTTTGTCCTTCACAATTGATTTCCACAAACAATGGTCTAAATCCCCATTATTCCTTCCCATAAATGAAGGGATAGTGAGCATTCATTATGGTTTATCCCAACTTTCTCGTAAAAAGGGTCAAAAACCCTAAAAAATGAGAAAGGGTCAAAATACCATAGATAAATACCATGGGTTAAAAAACCCTAAGACCATACTATAAATACATTGTGAAGGGCTCTCCCAAAAGACCCTTTCATTCACTTGTGATTACGTTGTGCCATTTTTCTCTCAAACATACCACATACTTTCCTACAATTATTCCCATCACCATGCCATTTTCAATGGTGTACGTTGAGATCTCTTTGTACCCACTTTGGATCCATCCCTAGTTTGACAACTGTCCATGGACAAGATTAGAGAACCAACCTGTGGAGCTGTAGAACCACTTCCGAGGATGTCTACGGTGGCCCATCTTGCAGGAAAAAGATATTTTTATTTTATTTTATGCAGTAGTTAGTTTATATATGAAAAAATCCCTAAAACATATTTGTTATCAGTGTTTCTCTTATTTTTTAGTTTTTTATAATTCTATTGAAATATTCATTATGCTTTGGACAAGCTAAGGTTGGTGCATCTACACATAGTCAGGGATAAATCCCCACTACACAACCGGTGTGCATGGGTGGCGTAGCTAAGCCCAAAATTATAGCAATATCGACAACTAACGGGGCCCAAGAAGTGGTATTGAAAGAACCCCCGTATGCACAACAATATTGATATATGATCAAACTAGGTATTGGAGGGTTATCTCCACAACCAAGCTCTCACACGGCCTCGTGCTTGAATTCTTTGTTAGAGGAGCTTTCTGGTTTATCCTTTGTAGACTTGGATTTATCTAAAGATTGGCCACTTTGTCTGGTTTCAAAATGCTCTTAGATAGTTAAAATTTCCTAATCCAAGAACCTAGCTTAAGCTAGTTGATGACTGAACCTATAAAAAGAAATATTACTAATAAATTTTATATTAAGCGTTATTTTCAAGACTTTATTAATCAGAGGTGGCAGATTTGGAACTCAATGATGATTTTTTACTCAACATTTGAAATAAAATATGGTATAAAATTTTCAAAGCAAATGCTATCAATAGTGCTCTTTTTCCTTTTTTCGTTTATGAAATAAATGAAATATTGAAAAAACTTGAAAAACGCAAGACATTTTGTACTTTTTTTTAAAAAATAACTGGAAAAACAAAGATGCAATGAACCTAGGCTAGGGTTAACAATGCAACTACGACTACCATGCTTGTCTTTGTTTTCAAAAAATGAAAATTTGATGCAAATGAATGCAACTAAATAAGTTAAGCTAATTGAACATGTATATATGCAAGTGATAACAGTTAGATATTTACAATAACAATCTTTAACAAACAATGGAAAGATGACTCAAACCCTAAATTGGATAGAACTATTGACTTCGCAAGACAAATATATCAAAACTTGGTAAAAGTGACAAACTTAGACCACTACAACAACAATCAAAGGCAGATAAATGCCCTAGAAGGTATGACACACACCGACAACCAACAAAGACACAATCACTCTAACCAAAGAGGCCAAGAAGGAAATACCTAACACACTTACATACAAGGATTCAAACTTAACACAACCAAAAAACACTTGAATGACAAGTAGAAGTGAAATGCATTCACTAACAAAAAAGAAAAATGCCAAAGAAGAAACCCTATAGGCACCCAAGGAGTCAAAATGAAAAAATTAGGAAAACCCTAGCAGTCTAACCTAACCCTATAGGAAACCACAACTATTACTTAAACAGGTCGCGAATGAACCGTGATTGTATATACATTCAACCCGCAATTACAAACAACCAATCGAAGCTGTATGTACAGGAAACTCGCGATTACAACCAAAATTGTTCAAAATAAAAAATAATCACCAAGGGATCATAAGCACCAAAACTTGCCGACTTAAAGAAAAATACAGGAAAGACACTTACAGAAACGAACAGAGCAAACAGGACAGGAAAATTCTATGGAACAAACCCAGAAAAAGCTACACTCCCCAGCAGAGTTGCCAATTTTGTTGTTCAGGGAAAATATACCATCTGACACGAGGGTCTGGGGTCACCAACATACAAATATTCAACTTGCATACATAAAACTATCTAGATATTTGAGGGAGAAATAGGGTAGAAAGCAGATGCACCTTATTTATGAAGGATGGTCCTATCTTTAAACCTTCACTCCAAATGCTCCAAAATCTTTAAGATGATCAAAACTTGGAAAAGAGATTGACATCTAGCACATATATCTTAATTTTTATATAAATATGAAATGAAATACTACAAATTGCATATAATAAAGATGACAACAGATTTCATACGTCATAACAAGTAAGAACATCAATACAAAATGTGCAACAACATCTCTCTTTATTCATAAGCAAGGATTGATACAAACTTTACCTGAGACAAGCCATCCTCTACTGACCAAGAACTTGCATCAATTTTCCTGGAAATTGAATGTGCAAGAACATTATTCCTCAAAGCCATAAATTCTCTTTCCAACACATACTATTTATGTTGAGAGGCCACCCTTGAGATGGGCAATGAATGCACTAGAGAGAAGGAGTAATGGGAATTCTTCATAATGGATTCTTATTAAAAAGCAATTCCCAACAACTACTACAAAGAGCTAAATTATTTAACATTCTAAACATAGAACTCAACATGCAACCATAAGGTTTGGATCTTGAACGCTATACAAAGAATTCTGCAAACCTTCTTACTAAAAATGTTAAACATAACAAAGAGCAATTAAAACACAACTAGGTCAATCCTCTTAGGTCATGTCTCTATAAAGAGATTGTCTTCCCTTTCCAATTGAATATATATATATATATATATAGATAACATAAAGTACAAGGGTTGATTCCTCAACGGAGATCGCCATATCTTATTTTAGCAACAAAATATACATAGAAAAATACATGGAATGTTAGAAAACGGGATCATAGGACAATAACATAAACAAATATGCATAAATAAAACAAATAAACACAATACAAGAGAGACACCATTATAATGTGGTTCATCCAAGATGGGCTATGTCCACACAGAAATTGCTAGTTGTTTGTATTATATCGTCCAACAAAATGAATGGATGCAACCTGCAACACATCCACTGCAACTTCCTCTTCGCTCTCTCACAGTCTCATCTCACAATACAATACACATCCTTAATACAATTCCTCATACAAAATAGGGTTTCCTTCTAGATATAAAATCCCTAACATAACTTCTACCCTTAGATTTGAGATCTAATGAATGGATTAGATTGACTATGAAATTATAGCATTTTACAAGGCAATTTTCACCACATTTCAATAGCAAAAAATGGAAAAAAACATACCCAAAAAATTTCTTAGGGGATCTCGCCTTTGAACCCCTGCAAACCCTCAGGATGGGGACCTCCACAAGGGCCTCGAAAACCACTTGTGTTCATCGGTTGAGAATCAAAACACGATTGAAATAATAATCAAGCTCGACAACCAACACAGAATGCATGGGATGACTCCTTAATGGAGGTCTCCCTACTCTTATTGGAAACAAAAATATACAATAATATAAATACATGTGTCAAATTCTCTAAGGAGATTTCCCTATATAGTCTTGGAAATAAAATAAAATACACAACAACATACATGCACTACATGGGTTGACTCCTAAAGGGAGATCAACCTATATCTTCTTGACCAAAAAATTCTATAGCAATATAAATATCCAACAACATGCAACGCATGGGTTGACTCCTCGAGGGAGATTTCCCTATTTCTTCCTCGAAGCATAAATAAACCATAATGTATTTGTACGAATCAACTCCTCAAAGGAAATAGACCTTTGGTTGAGTGGTTGGTAAAGAAATATACACAACAAATAAAATACAAATTTGATTCCTCTATAAGGAATTCCCCCTCTTGTAGACCAACAAAAAAAATATATATATAAATAAAGTGTTAGGATTATTACTCCTCCCTTGGTCAAATGTCTATTAGATTAATGTATCCTAACGTAGGAACCTTAATTAATTATTTGGGTGCACATGGCCTAATGGACCCACATGCACCAGTCACTAGAGTGTGGGGAACATTTCTAGAGGTTAACTTCCACTTACTGCATGTGCATGCATCAGTTTGGGTGCCTCCTAGACAAATCCCTACATTTTAGGAGCCACTAGGAGTCCTAGCACCAACCTACATCAGTTACTTGGAGTTAGTACTAGTCAGTCTTAGTTAGCTTCTAGTTACTTTCATTTAGCACACAATCAATTAGCTAGCTCTAGCAATGCATGGATGCATGTGGAGTAGGCGCATTTTCCGACCTACCACACTCAGTTGCACTGATGTAACTAGCTATCATTGATTGATTGAGTTGGTTGGACATATGGGAGTTGATATGTTAGACTCTGATATTGATTGAGACACCATAAGTTAGATGGTTAGTTAGATACAGTCACATCTAATGGATAGATTCGAATCCATCCCTAATTGATTCTAATTATTTTCCTATGTAAACTATTGTAACATGGGATTTAAATATTGTGAATGATACTGTAAATTCCTGAGCAATACTCATCTGTTTCCTGTGTGGTTTGTTTTGTTAAGTTTGTATCTTCATTATTGATTTACTGCAAACATTGTTAGAACTATATTCTTGAATATCTAAATGGAATTCAAATTATAATATTGTATCAAAGCCTTCTCAGGCAGGTTTCATGCTTGTTTCTCCCCATCGAACATCAGAAGCAGTTGGGTTTCCAAAGAAGTCCCCTCTGATGATTTGCTAGCTTTGAATTTATTTAGAGTAGTGGAGAGGGCATGATAGACAATGAAAATATGTTCAAGTTGAGAGTAAAAGCATGATTCTAACTGTTCATTTATTTTAGTATTTTGCAGTGAAAAAGTGACAGGTGCTACGTAGCTTGTGTGAAGTTTTGTGATCTTTCAGCCAAAGCAATTATGAGTTCTCAATATCCTACACCTCGGATCCTTACAACTTCAATTTATCTTGATTGGAGGATTGATATGCAGCTAACATTGTGTCGGCATGGCTACCTTAGGATAATACAAGGAAGGGAGGTAGAGCCTCATTAGCTAGTTGAAAAGAACAAGTTTTTGAACCGTTGTGATGAAACATTCGGGTACTTATGCACTCATATATCCAGAGATCTCCTCTTCCACCTAGAAGGCTTGAGGTATCCTATAGAATCCTGGGAGAATCTTGAGAGCTTGTGTAACAAAAAATATGAGCTTCGAGGACACATTCTGGAGAATGAGTTGGTATCTTTACATCCTAGCAGTTTTGAGACTATTGAGAAATTCTTTACTAAATTTAAGTCTCTTGCACTTCAATGCAGACAGTGTGGAATAGAACAGAAGGATGAGAAAAATGTGCTCTCCATACTTAGCTAACTAGGCCCTGAGTATTATGTATTTGTTTCTATATTTCATTCCAAGTGGGATGGCTTCCACGATTGCAAAATTCCTTCATTAGATTCTTTTTTCGAGTCCTTGATCAAGGAGCAAGACAAGTTGATTTGAATGGGAGTCATAAATATCTCCAAAGATCAATCTCTCCTAGTTATTGACTCTTGCAAAGCACAAGCCAAGCGGAAATCAAATAAGAAGGAACCAAAAGCAGCTGATTCGAAGCCTAAATAGAATCCACAAACTTCCAAAGGGGACTTCGGCTATAAGAAAAATAAGTTTGAAAATAAGTTATGTCCCTATTGTTAATAGGGGTACCATCTTGAAGATCATGGTATTAGGAAGAAACTTGATGAAATTTCATCTCTTCTCAAGTAGCATAACATTGCTCCTCCAAGAGAAAAGAATCCCAATGAAGAAACACATACAAAAGATGATGAAAGGTTCCATGCTTTGAAAGCTAGCCTTACACATTCTATAGCATACATAATTTATTCCGGAGCTTCCAATCAAATGGTTGCTTCCAAAGAATCCTTCTCTATTCTCTCACTGTCAAAGGGGCCTAACATTCACATGGGAGATGATTCCCAGATGTTAGAATAATCAAACCCATAGTATTACCCACTTAGACATTAATTCATTTATTTTTGTCTTATTTGCCTAGTTCATGAGTCCCACCATGTGCAAGTTGCTAATTACCTATCCATAGAGGTCAAAATTGCCATCTTTGACTCATGTAGCACTTGGGAAAGCCTTAGGAATCAAATATGCTTTATTCCTGGCCTACTAGGCGCCCTTTTGCTTTTTCTGCTTTATTGCCTGCTTTTTCAGTGTTTTAAGGCACATAGGAAAGCAAGACTAGGTGAGGTGAACTTTTTTTTTCCCCCTTTCATCCTCCACTCTTTCCTCCATGAAAAAGCATGTATGATCTGCCATTCCACCACTCATTAGCTTGCCCATGCGCCCTTGCCAATTCATGAGCCTCATGATAGATTTGGGATCAGCTTTTTACACCTATGGGGGATTTGCCTATTTTGGGTAAGCCTGCTTTATGCTAGTTTTGGATGCCTCCTTATGCATTCAATATCTTGATGTATTCTATATATTCAGAAACCTATGTTATTACAGGGTTGGCTATTGTACGCTCAGTTAATATAATTTTGTGTTACAGCTCCATATTCAGTCTCCATTGTTAGCAATTTTGCATGATCAATTGATAATTGTTGTGGGTAAAATTAATCTATTACTGGCATGAATTTCTACATGGTATCAGAGCCATTGTAGGTTGTTACTCTCCTTCAAAAAAAAATTTGCAGGTTCGACATCAAGACTAGGAGCCTTCTACTGACAGCCGGGACAGATTTTCTAAAGCTATGTATTCACAGAAAACTATCTTGACTCCCTTCAACTATTTTGAATGGAAAGCAGAGATGGAGATATTGTTGAGAGTGAAAGGCCTCTACAGGGTGACTATGGCTACAGAAGCATAGCCCAATGCTGTTGCAGAGAAGATCAAATGGCACAATCGGAGAGATGAGGCCTCTGGCCTCCTATGTCTTAGTATTTCCCGAGACCTCCTTTTCCATCTCGATGGATTAACTTCACCAAATCAAGTATGGGAGAAGATTTCTGATCTTTTTGGAAAGACAGATGAGATGAGGGGACATCAGATCGAAAATGAGCTGATTTCTCTGAGTCCCAGTAGCTTTGAATCCCTGCAGCTATATTTCTCTAAGTTCAAAGCACTAGTTTTGCAGCTGAAGCAGTGTGGTATCGAAAAGAAAGATGATCAGCTCGTATTGGCCATCCTCTCGAAGCTAGGACCTAACTACTCAGTCTTTGTTTTGACCTTCTATGCCACAAAACTCATAGCTCGAACCTGGAAGATGCCTAGCCTTGCAGATTTCATGGAATCTCTCACACAAGAACAAGACAAGCTGGTGATGATGAGCACCATCAAACCATCCAAAGATCAAGCTTTGATTTCTGGAGATTCGAGGGTGGATTCAAAAAGCAAAAATAAAGCTAAAAATCCACCTGAGCAAAGAAGAGACAAGAAGCAGTCTCCAGAGGATCAACAAGGTCCCAAGAAAAATACCCAGAAGAAGAAAAATGAAGGTGAAATGAACAAGTGCTCATACTGTTCGAAGGGCAATCACACTGAAAGCTCTTGTATGAAAAATTAGATTGATATGTTGACCAATCTCTTGGAGAAGAATGGCATCTCCCTTCCAGAAAGCTCAAAGAAGAGAGAAGGAGGATCAAGTTCTGATGATAGAGAGAGAGTTCATGCTCTAGTTGTTGGCACATCAAGCTCACCCAGTTTTATCATAGATTCTGGAGCTTCAAGACACATGGTTTCGACTAAGGATGCCTTCTCCTCACTGGATATGTCGAAAGGACCATCTATTGTACTGGGAGATGACTCTCTCACTGAAAGTAAAGGCAAAGGAAGAATAGATCTTGATCATGGGAAGTTCAATAATGTGATGTATGTCCCTGGTCTCGCCTCCAACCTTCTATCAGTGTACCAGATGACCCACACTGGGTCTCCTAAGAAATTCATATTCTCCCTTGATGAAGTTGAGATCACAGAAATCTCAAGTGGTAGAGTCATTGCAAAAGGAGTAGCGAATCATGCTCAAAAGGTATACATGTTTTCACACTTCCTACCTTACTCAAACCCCTCTACTCTTCTTATCCATGCTAATGAAGCTAGCAAGCTATGGCATGAAAGATTTGGCCATCTAAATTACAAGTATCTGTCTGATCTTAGTGAGAAAGAAATGGTCATAGGGCTGCCCAAGATAAAATTTTCCAAAGGAGTCTGCCAAGGTTGTATCCTAGGAAGACACCCAAAGCATAAGTTTGAGAAAGCTAGTCATGAGAGAACCTCTGCACCCCTCGAGCTGATTCACAGTGATGTTGCTGGCCCATTCCCTCATATGTCCATGAGTTAGGCCAAATATGCATTGACCTTTATTGATTATTTTTCCAGGTATTGTTGGGTTCACTTCATGAAACACAAGTCTGAAGTTTTTGGCCTATTCAAAGTCTTTAAGGCTTTGGTTGAAAACCAATGTGGAAGGAAACTCAAGGTCCTCAGATATGACAATGGTGGTGAGTATGTCAAGTCTAAGTTTATTAACTATTGTGCATATGCAGGTATTCAGATGTGGCATTCTATCCCCTACACACCACATCAAAATGGTGTTGCTGAGAGGAAGAACAGATCACTGAAGGAGATGGCAACATGCATGATGGAGGCCAAAACTTTGCCACCAAAGTACTGAGCCGAAGCTATCAACTATGCAGCCTATATCCAGAATAGGGTGCCTCATAAACATCTTGATGGCATGACTCCCTTCGAAGCATGGAGTGGGCACAAGCCAGATGTGACCCATTTCAGGATTTTTGGCTCAAAGGCATGGGCTAGAATCCCGACAGAGAAGAGGAAGGCTTTGCAGCCCCAAAGCCAAGAGTGTCTTTTTGTTGGATACTCTGAATATTAAAAAGGGTACAAGTTGATAAATTTGATCATAAACAAAGCCTTCATTGAAAGGTGTGTTCAGTTTGAAGAAGAACCCCTTGCAGAAGTGGAAGTTGGTGAAGCCTCTTCACCACCTGAACCTCAAGAAGTAAGTAAAGAGTTTGTTGAACATGATGATTCTAATTTGTCTGATGGATATGAGTTTATTGCAGACCAAAATATCCCCACAAGGCCTAAATGGGCATCCAATACACTACATGCAGCAGGAGAGCTAGCTGGGGATCCCAATGACCCAAGGAGGACTAGATCTCAATTTGAGAGTGGTCTTTGCATGAAGGATCCTATGTTTTCTGAAAAATGCTATTTGATGGTGGATTCTGATCCTCAAACATATGAAGAAGCAGCAGGAGATCCAATATGGCAAGCTTCCATGAAGGAGGAGTTCAGCTCACTCCAGAAGAGCAACACATGGGAGCTAGTGGATCTTCCTCCAGGGAGAAAACTAGTACAGTGTAAGTGGGTCTATAAGACCAAATTTGCTGCTGATGGTTCACCACTAAATTACAAGGCTATATTGGTAGCTAAATGCTACTCACAAGTTCATGGCATCGATTACAATGAGACCTTTGCCCCAGTGGCAAAGATGGACTCCATCAGGCTAGCTCTAGCCATTGCAGCCTCAAGGCAATGGGAGGTACATCACATGGATGTAAAATGTGCCTTTATGAATGGAGATCTCATTGAGGAGATATATATGCAGCAGCCTCAAGGTTTTTCTACTAACCCTTCTCTTGTGTGTAGGTTGAGAAATTCATTGTATGGGCTAAAGCAAGCCCCCAGGGCTTGGTATGCCAAGATAGATAGCTTCTTGCTATCTCTGAATTTTGTTCGGTGCAAATCAGATCCAAATTTCTATTTGAAGTCTGTTAATGGTTCATTAATGATCATTGTGTTATATGTTGATGACCTCCTCATTACAGGAAGCTCACAGGCTGAGATTGCTTCCTTAAAAGGAGCTATGAACCAAGCCTTCTCCGTGACAGATTTGGGGCTCTTAAGTCAATTTCTGGGGCTTGAGATTGCTCAAACCAAATCTGGAATAAAGGTGCACCAGTCCAATTATGCCTTGGATTTGCTGATCAAATTCAGAATGCAAGACTGCAAAGCAAGCAAAACTCCTTTCCTTTCAGGAGTGAAGCTGGAGGAAGATGATTCTCCACCGATGGTAAACAATACACTGTATAGATAATTGATTGGATGTTTATTTTATTTGACACATACTTGACCTGATATTTGTTATGCAATAAGTGTGGCTTCTAGATTCATGGATCATCCTCATGAGATCCATTGGAAAGCATCCAAAAGGATCCTTAACTTTGTTCAGGGAACAAGGACACATGGGATCTTCTATAGAGCAAAATCTGATCTTGATTTGATTGGATTTACTGACAGTGATTGGGCAGGTGATAGCACAGACAGAAATTCCACTTCAGGGTATGTGTTCATGCTTGCAAAAGGGCCAATCAGCTGGTCAAGCAAGAAACAGAGTGCCATTGCACTCTCATCTACAGAAGCTGAATACAGAGGAGTTGTTAATGCAGCAACTCAGTGTTTATGGTTGCAGGGTTTACTTGGAGAGTGTGGTTTCGAACCTGAGTAATCAACTACCATCTACTGTGATAACCAAAGTACCATTCAAATCTACAAAGATCCAGTTCAGAAGCAGAGAACTAGACACATTGAGATTCACATGCACTACATCAAAGAGCTTGTGCATGATGGCACCATTCACCTACTCTTCTGTTCATCTTCAGAACAAGTAGCTGATATCTTCACCAAAGCATTTTGTGAGAAGACCTTCAGCAATCTCAAATAACTACTGGGGATTGCTGATCATGCTGTAAAGGCATGAGTGGAGACAAGTTTCTACAATTTTGTTTTACAGTCCATGTTTAAGGGAGTATTTTCCCAAGTTGGTTTTGCCTCTTTCCTTGTTTCATATGGACTTGCAGTATGTAAAGGGTGACTAAGCCTTGCTGCTAGGCCCTATATTTTTTATTTATTACTCATAAATTCAGGCTTAAGGGGGGGTGTTAGAATAATCAAACCCATAGTATTACCCACTTAGACATTAATTCATTTATTTTTGTCTTATTTGCCTAGTTCATGAGTCCCACCATGTGCAAGTTGCTAATTGCCTATCCATAGAGGTCAAACTTGCCATCTTTGACTCATGTAGTGCTTGGAAAAGCCTTAGGAATCAAATCTGCTTTATTCCTGGCCTCCTAGGCGCCCTTCTGCTTTTTCAGTGTTTTAAGGCACATAGGAAAGCAAGACTAGGTGAGGTGAACTTGTTTTTTTCCTTTTTCATCCTCCACTCTTTCCTCCATGAAAAAGCATGTATGAGCTACCATTCCACCAATCATTAGCTTGCCCATGCACCCTTTCCAATTCATGAGCCTCATGATAGATTTGGGATCATCTTTTTACACCTATGGGGGATTTGCCTATTTTGGGTAAGCCTGCTTTATGCTAGTTTTGGATGCCTCCTTATGAATTCGATCTCTTGATGTATTCTATATATTCAGCAACCTATGTTATTACAAGGTTGGCTATTGTACACTCAGTTAATATAATTTTGTGTTACAGCTCCATATTTAGTCTCCATTGTTAGCAATTTTGCATGATCAATTGATAATTGTTGTGGGTAAAATTAATCTATTGCTGGCCTGAATTTCTACACCAGATTCCAGCATAAGGAAGGGGATAAATCAGTGTGAAGCATGGTGAGTTCAAGAATGTCCTGTATGTTCCCTCCCTTACTGCTAACTTGTTGTTTGTTTATCAGATGAATCATATAGGCTCTCCCAAGAGAGTTACATTCGATTTAGAAACAGTTGAGATTACAGAAAAAGCCACTGAACAACTTGTAGAAAAAGGAATTGCAAATCACTCTACCAAAGCTTATGATTTCTCACATTTCTTACTTGTCTCTCCTCCTACAGATTTATTGTCTCATGCTAACAACACCAGCAAGATTTGGCATGCGAGATTTGGCTATCTCAATTTCAAATATTTGTAGCAAATACACAATGATAAAATGGTTGAAGGTTTCCCTCCATCCAAACTTCCAATGGAGTATGTGTTGGTTTCTTGGTAGGTAAGCATCCAGAAAAGAAGTATGATGTTGGGAAGGGACATAGAGTTTCCTCTATAATTGATTTGATACATAGTGATGTAGCAAGACCTATTCCCACAAACTCCATTAATGGTTGTAGGTACTTCCTCACCTTTATTGATGATTGTTCTAGGTACTCCTCGATCTACTTCATGAAACAAAAATCAAAAGTTTTTTAGACTTTTAAAGTTTTTAAGGCTATGGTTGAGAACAGTTTTAATAAGAAGATAAAGTCAATAAGATTTGATAAAGGAGGAGAGTACATCAAAGGATATTTCCATATTTTCTATGAATTATAAGGGATTTGAATGGAACACTTAGTTCCATACACACCACAACAGAATGGTGTGCCTGAGAGGAAGAATAGGTCACTAAAAGAGATGGAAACATGCCTTCTCCATGCGAAACACATACCTCCTTCTCTTTGGGATGAAGCAGTAAAATGTTCTTCGTATTTGCAAAATAGGGTGCCCACAAGTCAGTGGTTGGGGTCACTCCATTCGAAGCAATGCATGGGTATAAGCCCAATGTCTCTCATCTAAGAGTTTCTGGTTCCCAAATATTTGGCTAGAATACCACTTGACAAGAGGACAGCCTTCCAAGCCCAAAGTAGTGAATGCATTCTAATGGGATATGCATAAGATGAAAAATCCTACAAACTAATGGAGGTTGCAACCAGAATATGCTTCATTGAAATAAGTTTCCAGTTCGAAGAAGATCAGTTGTGTGACACACCTCCAACAACACATGAAGGTATAACTATTTCTCCACCTATTTTCTATGATGATTATGTGCTACAGGTTTCAGATTCAGATGAATAATATCACATTCAGCACGATCCTGCTATTGAGACTGAATCTAAAGAGATTCTAGATCCATATCCAGTACCCATTCCTAATTAGAATCCTAAACCCAGATGGGCTCAAAATATTCTTGATGCAGCTGGAAGTGCCGCTGGAGATCCAAAAGATAGAACAAGAACAAGGTCCCAGTATCAGAATGAGCATGTTGCACTATCTCTCACAGATTCGCTCTCTATAGTATGGTGCATCAAATTTCCAGGTTGGTGCTACTTGATGATGGTGAATGATCAGCTACATGGCCCACAGAAATAGAAAATTGATCATTCCTTACCTTCACCATCTAGAAGAAACAAACAGAGTCATCAGTTCAGAAGTACATTAAAATTTACACTAATGGACCATGCTGCTGCATAGAGCTGCAAATTTGCAGCAATGTTTTTGTTCAAGTTATTTTTCTAAGCAGGAAGCTTCTTTCTTCTAAAGATAGCTTGCAGATTTCTATTTCCTACTTATTTTGAGGGGGGGGGTTCCCATGAGGTTTTCCCCTATTTCCTCAGTTGTATTGAGCAGCATTTTTTGCTATCTTTTAGATTGTATTTGGGTGACTTGTGGTCTTGTTACTAGGGCTGACAATTGTCCAAGATAGGATTCAGGGGGGCTGTTAGGATTATTAATCCTCCATTGGTCAAATGTCTATTAGATTAATTTATCTTAACCTAGGAAGCTTAATTAATTATTTGGGTCCATTGGTACAATTGGGCCCACTTGGCCTAATGGGGCCACATGTACCAGTAACTAGAGTGTCAGGAACATTGCTAGAGGTTAACTTCCACTTACTTCATGTGCATGCATTAGTTTGGGTTCCTCCTAGACCAATCCCTACATTTTATGAGCAACTAGGAGTCCTGCCACCAACCTACATCAGTTAGTTGGAGTTAGTACTAGTCAGTCTTAGTTAGCTTCTGGTTACTTTCAGTTAGTTCACAATCAGTTATCTAGTGCTGTAATGCATGGATGTATGTGGAGTAGGTTCCTTTTCCCACCTACCACACTCAATTGCACTGATTTAACTAGCTATCACTGCTTTACTGAGTTGGCTAGACATATGGGAGTTGATATATTGGACTCCGATAGTGAATCATACCAATGGTCAATATTAATTCAATAGATGAAAGATGTAGGCATGAATAAAATATTGAAACTCGACAGAATGTGGTAGGGACCATGTATTTCAATGGTCCAGATGAAGGCATGATCAAGATCAATGACTGATATTTTCTCCGCTCATGGAAGGTGCATGAAAGAAGAAACTTGGTGAGATTGCGGAATGAGTTAAAGAGCATATGCAATAAAGGGAGCGGATCTAACAAAGGAATAGATCAATGGCTTGAAAAAGTTTTGCTGATAGAACATGCACACTAGAAGTTAAGAGAAAGATCAATGGAATTGGATAAATTGAAGCATGATTGAACGACTTAGATCAATATGGATTTAGATCTACAGCGGATAATCTTTCCGCAAAGGGGAAATGTACACTTATTAAGAGAATTAGGTTGCAAGGAAAGGTTAAAGAGGTAAGTAAATGGTGAAAATGATTGGCGATGAAGATCAATTAGAGGATAGATTTGTGGTCATATTTCAATCCACAACTGGAATTTACAAGAAGAATAGGGAGGGCAGCATAGCAGAGAATAAGGATAAATGGTTTAAACAAGAAAAATGATCAATGGCTCAAGATGAAAGGTGCAAGATGGACGGATGGGAAATGTTTCCACTAAGAAATATGCATGGTTGATAGGAAACAAAAAATAATATAAAAATGCGGGCACATTGATTTAGGTTATTTATTTATTTGTGCATTGGAAAGTGAAATCCTAGGACTGTACAAAAATGACCTAAATCCTTGGACCACTTGTAGAGAAACCATGTAGGCTATTTATCCTCACTAAGCAAGTATTTAAAATGGCTCAGGTAGAATCCCAAAATTTAGAATATCAACGGATTGAGGAGGTTTTTGAGGATAAAGACTCAAATATTTTTGACACTAGATTATCGAATGTTCCAATAGATTCCGTTAAAACTAAATTAAAACTCCATACATCATAGATCAAGAAACTACGTAAAGAAGGTTTCATATACCCCATTGTGTATACCAGTTGGGTTTCCAATTCTTTTCCCATTAATAAAACACAAGGTACCATTCATGTTTGTATTGAATTCCATGACTTGAATTTGGCATGTCCCAAAGAAAACTTACCCACTCCGTTCATTGACCAAATCATTGATGCTTGTGCCAGCTACAAAACCTTTTCTTTCATGGAATATTTTTCGGTTATAACCAAATTCAAATCCAGAAAGAGGATCAGTACAAAACCAATTTCACAACCCAATGGGACATGTTTGCATATCATATTATGTCATTTCACCTTAAAAATGTTGGAGCCACTTTCCAGCGGGCCATGACATTCTTCTTCAATGACCTCATCCACATTATCTTGGTATACCTAGATGAACTCACGGATCGATATTGGAAGCGTTCCCAACATTTAGATTACTTACTCTAAGTCTTCTTACAATGTCGCAAATATAATGTCTGCTTGAACCCTCTCAAGTGTGGGTTTTGTGTCCCTACCAGGAGTTTACGTGGCTTTATCGTATCCCACAAGGGAATTATGGTAGATCCATCGAAGGTTCAAGTCATTCTGAATACTCCCCTCCATGTACTTTACACCAATAGTAGAGTTTCCAAGGCAAGACCAATTTCCTTCGTCAGAGGTTCTATGCCTGAAGTCACCCACCATGAGTACACTTGTGTCATAGTTTTTCTTTCTTGTTTTACATTGTTTTTACCATGATTCGGTGACCCCCTCTAGTAGGTTATCCACTTCTAGCTGTATTGATTCCATTGTAGCATTCTGTCACATCATTTGTACATGAGCAGGAAGAGTTGACCCGTCCACCCCACCCCTGTACCACTGGTACACCGCTGGAGGTTGCGGTCCCACATCTGCACATGCACACAATATGTTGTCAGTATATCTCACATGTAAGACGTAGCTATCATTATGCTAACATACAGTTAGGTATCCAGACCTGTCCTAAAGGTCAAGGTCTCTCTGGATCTCCCCGGTTGTCCATGCTCATGTAGGTATCATCTTCTATGAGGATAGGAAGCTTTTTCCACTGTGAAAAAATATCCCATGTTCCCCGAATCAATGTAATAGTCCCCTGATTGTTATAGCTTTTTTTTATACCCCTCGTGAGTCTAGTCAAGGACACATCATTTCCTTGATTAGTTGCAAGTATCCCTCTATGGACATTACCACATCTATTCCAGAGGATAGACCCAGAGGTCCTTGTACCCTAGTTTCATCCACCTCATTAATGAGTTCCTTGGTCTACTTGAGAGGAGTCATCAGTGCCTTTTAGGTTGTTTGTGTCTCACGTGCTCGAATCTAGCTACATCATCACACCATTGAGATTTGTACAGGGTATTGGTTCGTTCATTCATTGGTCAAAGACCTTGACTATCACCTGACTCTAACACATTGGTGAGTCTACATTGTTGATGTATATGTAACTTTGGAATGTATTCTTCTATGTATCTTATATATTGTAACCCAATGTTTATTCCAAGATGTCTCTATTATGTACTTGAGTCATGTGGTCATGCACCGATGTTCTGATCGGGAGGATTAATAATGTAATCAAGTCATATCAAGTCATTAGGTAAGTCCCCACAGTTTCGGGGCACTTGAGTTATTATACACTAATTAAGGTGTAGGATCGAGTAGTAATTATTAGGTTGAGCCTACGTGTGAAAAGGAAATTCAAGTGAACGGATGAATATAAATAGAGAGTGAGAGTCTCTCTATTTATCACTTGTGAAATACATCACTTGCTCTCCCAAGTGTGGTGCACTACTGGAGAAGGAAATTTTGGGACTAGACAGAAGACAGAAGACTACTGCTGTTTTGGGAGATCTCTTACTGTTTTGGTGTTGATTCTATCTTAGAGGAAGTTGCAGGGTTTTCTCCTTTATGGTTTCCCTGAGGAAAACTCTTTGTGTCTCTTGTCTCTTGTGATGTGCTTGGGTTTTATTGCTGTGCTTGTTATTCTCTCAGTGAAAAGATCCTAAGATCATAGTGCTAGCTTAAATGTGATGAAAAATTAACATGGTATCAGAGCTAACCTGAGAAGAAGACATTGTGCAGCTATAGTAACTAGGGCTTCCTATTTTGTGGATCTTCCTCCACATATTTTCAGCAAAAGTATGCTAAGATGACTCCCCATTGAAGGGTGCATCTTTCTGTCGAAGCAGAATTTGATTCCAAGCATTTTCAATCTTTGATGCGGAAATTAGGGCTTTCTACAGAAGATGAATTTTTGAGTGATACCAGAATAGGGTTATTCTCCTCATCAAAACCGAAGTTTAGAGACCTGTATCAAGAAATTTTCTTGGGTAAAACTCTAGGAAAGTCAAACCCTAGTTTGACCCTGAGCTAGGAGAAACCCTAAATACTAAAACTGCTAAGTTTTGGTACAGTCGCTATATTACAAGATTAGCGAAGTCTCAGAAGCTAAAAATTGCAGGGGCTAAATATAAAATCCTGATGAAGCCTGTATCCAAAAATCAGACTCAGATTCGCTGTACTTCAGGAGATATGATCTATCCAAGTTAGGGTTCCAGCCTCTTCCAGAATTCATCCCTGAACAGGACATCTGGGGAGATATGCAATATCTTGAGGTACAGAGGTCCAAATGGAATTCCTAAAGATTTTCCAAAAATGGCACAGACTTTAATTTCGGTGGTCCAAATATCAGACTCAAAAGATCAACTAGTGACACGTGGCATGCCATACAACTTCGCTGTTCTGAACAGTCCTGTAACAGGTCACCTTGGGAAAAGGATCATAAATCCCAAATGGTGAAACCAATTCTGATTAAACCTACGGTTTTGGATCAGGTACATGTGGGGTTACCTCAGTGTGAAATTTCAGACATAGAGGATCAGTAATTTCGTAGATATCACAGAAACAGTAACAAGAATTTTTGTAGAAGAAATCAGTAAATTAGGGCTTCCTGTTTCGGGAGCTTCCCTCCATTGTTTTCAGAAAAGGAGTACATTGCACAGCTCCATTTGAAGAGATCTATCTATTTGTCCAATCAGATCTAAAAGTTTCCAAGTTTTGAAAATTAGGGTTTCTGCGACAAACCCTAGATCAGCGAACTCCGAGACAAGGACGGACACCTCAAATCGGTAAGATCTAATCTTTTGTATTTCCATTTGAGGTTCTCATTTCAATATGATCTATCACAATAGCTTGATGATAAGCTTGGTGAAGTTGACAACTTCCAAGTGTAGAAGTATTTGATCTCTCTGAAGAAACTGGATTGGACACCTACATGAGTATAGAGGTTCCAGTTTCAGAGGGAGACGAGGCCAAAGAAGACATCATGCTCATGCTGCAGAGGATGATGAACCATCCAGAAAGAGATCCATATATGAAAGTGAAGATTCTTCAAGCGAGGATGAATATGTTCTGATATCAGCTCTCACAAGTAACATTACTCAGGGAAATGATGATTGGATTATAGACAGTGGGGCTTCCGAACATATGACAAGATTCAAGGAATCCTTTGTAAGACTGTCAGACATGAATCACCTCACAAGGTGAAACTAGGAGATGAGTACCAATATCCAATAAAAGGTAGTGGGGAATCTTCATACAAGCTAGACTCTGGTAAGTCTCTAACAATGAAAGAAGTATTGTTTGTTCCAGGACTTAAGAAGAATCTTCTATCCATTTCAGCCTTAGATGCAAAAGGAATGTGGGTTGCATTCATCGATGGTCAAGTCATCATGTGGCCAAAAGGAAAGAAAATTGATGATGTGGTAGTGATTGGAGAACAAGAAGGAGGCTTGTACAAATTGAAGGGTCATCCAGAACAAGCCTTGATCCATGATACGGTAGAGCCAAATGAGCTTTGGCATAGAAGGCTTGCACATGTTCACTACAGAGCACTACCTATTGCATTCCAAACAAAGGATGATGGAGTTTGCAAAGGATGTGCGAAAGGGAAGAGTACAAAGAAGACATTTCCTAGCAGCAAAAGAAAATCCAAAGGCATTCTAGAAATCATCCACTCCGATGTATGCGGTCCAATGTCATCAAACTCATGAAGCGGGTATGCATACTATGTTTCTTTTATTGATGATTTTTTCTAGAAAGACATGGATTTACTTTATGAAAAACAAAGATGAAGTGTTCAGCAAGTTCAAGGAATTCAAATCCTTGATCAAGAACCATACTAAAAAGAATATCAAGACCATTCGATCAGATAATGGTGGAGAATTCACTTCGAATGAATTCAAAGAGCTATGCAAAAAGGCAGGGATTAAGAGGGAGTTGTCAACTCCTTATAATCCACAACAGAATGGGGTTGCAGAACGGAAGAATAGAATTTCAAGCTATTTGAAGGGAAGAACACAAATCAGAATATGACCTAAAGAATCCAGTTGAAGAATGTGAAGATCTAGAATGCAGAGACCATGCAGTCATAAGAGTCTCTCAAATCAAGAACAACTTGAAGCGGTAAAAGAAAAAGTGAAGAATGCAGAAGTGATGATGGCCACCTTGAATGGTCTCCTAGGATCATGGAATTCATTCAAGGAATGTGTTCCAGAAGGAAGTGATTACTTTCAGCAAACTTTGGGAAGAAGAAGAAGCTTGAATCATAAGAAGAGAAGAGAAGAGGGGTGCAATTCACGATCAAGATATCGCCATCCAAATAAGATCCCTCAATCAATGAGGAATATGAAGAACTCAACTCTTGAATAACTTCTCATCCACCTTAGCTTTTGGATAAGAAACGATGCTATTATGAATGAAGAAGACGATGAAGCTGAAGGCTCAAGAAGGAGTCTACCCTCGAAACAAATAAAGATAAGTATTCAATTGTCATTTCATTATATTATTTTGTTATGCATTTGTTTATATTCAGTTATTGTGTTATGCATGATAGGATGTTTGCATTAATGACAGAATACTACTAATATGCATGTGATGGGTAATTAGCTCATGGGGCTATACAAATTCTCCATTTCTACTTATCTAGAATGAAACCTCTTTGCTGACATATTGGATTAGTGCACAATCTCAATGTTGTCCTGGTAGAGATGGAAGGCATCTAGAAAGTTTCAATGAGATATGGATTAATGTTGTATTGGCTAAAGTAGTTGCATGATCATATATTTATGCATAAGTGTTTGCCAGTATAAATATTCCTTATGAAATGTTTCTAACCATACAATTGCATTTGACTTGTAGGAAATATCGCATACATAATCTCCTACAAGCAAAGAAGAATGAAGACTTGTTCCGAAGAACAAGTGACGACAGTTCAAAGACAAAGAATAATATGATGAGTGCAGTGACATCATTGATGCAGAACCTTCCAGCCACCAAGAAGAAAGGGAAGATTAGTTCAAGAAGAATGATGTCTAGGCGTAGTATCAAGACCTGAAGAGAAGTTCATAGTTCCATCATGCAGTAGATGGAAACATCGTGGGATAAAAAGCAAGATTTGTAGCATGAGGCTTCTCATGAAGAGAAGGCATAGTCTACAAAGAAACATTTACAGCTAATAGAAGTGAAGTCACATGACATGCATAATCATGTGTGCAAATGAAAGAAGGCCTTGTATGAGTTCAGAAGACACCCATGGGATAAGACATACATGATGAGCTTGATGAATATCTTAACCTTTTCTACAAGGTTGATAGAGGATGACAAGCTCACAGATGGGTGTAATATGAACTTTTGAATAAGTTCAAGATAGAGGATCTTAGTATCCAGTGATCCTAGATGGATACTACTTGTCACTCCAGTACAGAATGTTTCAGTGCATAGAGTACGGAAGACAGAGGGAGTATGATGCTCCACTTCAGAGGGAGTGATTGCAGAAGATCCTGAGGTTCGACATGGTATGACAGGATGGGCAGATTACTGATGATTCTAGGCTTTACTGAGAGTGAAGTGGATTCCAACCTTTGATCCAAGGTTGAAGGTGGAAGACCAGTGATGCTCCTATTATGTGTCGAAGCACTACTATTCTAGGTATGGAGGTGTGGCAGAGTACAGATGGGATCTTCCTTGGACAAGGGAAGTATGTAGTAGAGATCCTGAAGAGGTTCAGGATGATGGACTGCAAGGCGATGGCCACACCTATGGCATCGAACCTAAAGCTATTGAGTGATGCTTCGTCAGAGTCGGTTGATGCTACGATGTATCATCAGATGATTGGGTCATTGATGTACCTGACGAACACGAGACCAAACATTTGCTTTGCTGTGAACACCTTGAGCCAGTACTTGACAGATCCGAGGAGTGTTCACTTGACAGCTGCAAAGCATATTCTGAGGTACCTAAAGGGTACAAATGATTATGGGCTCAAGTACGATGCGAATCAGAAGATTAACCTGGAGGGTTATGTTGATTCAGATTGGGCAGGTAGTGCCATCAACAGGAAGAGTACTTTAGGATGTTGCTTCAGTATGGGATCAGGTGTGATCTCTTGGTTTAGCAGGAAGCAATCCTGTGTGGCACTGAGTATAGCTGAAGTAGAGTATGTCGCAGCTTGTTCAGCTACTTGTGAGGTAGTATGGCTGCGGAATCTACTGTCTGATATATTTGATCTCCCTTTGGATGCTACTTGTATACACTGTGACAACCAGAGTTGCATGAAGTTGTCAGAAAATACAGTGTTCCATGACAGGTCGAAGCATATCGAGATCAAGTATCACTATATCAGGGATATGGTGAAGAGAGGAGCAGTGAAGCTCCTGTATGTTGCAACGGAGGAACAGATAGCTGATGTATTGACGAAGCCATTGGCTAGGCTGAAGTTCGAGTACTTCAGAGAGAGACTTGGTGTTCTCCAGATCGAGGCTTCCTCCCAGAGAAAGTGATGAGACCCATAGCCACTATGACATGGTGAGAGGTTGGTTCCTTCCATGGTAAGATGTAAGGGCTGAGCCATTCTGTCATGGTGGTAGGGTTGCTCCCTTCCATGTCAGATATGAGTGTTGGACATTCTGTCGAGCAGGACAGATGTAAGAGCAATTGCCATTCTAGGAATGGAGGCACCTGGTCAGTTACCAGGAACACTCAGTGTAAGAACTGAGTAGCCATTCTGATGTGATAGAGGGATGTGTTCCCACTTGATCAGATGTAAGGGCTGAACCATTCTGTTCATGGCTAAAGGATTAAGTTCCTTCCATGTCAGATGTGAGTGTTGGCCATTCCGACAAGCAGGTCGGATGTAAGGGCAATTGCCATTCTCTAGGAGAATGGAGGCGCCTGGTCAGTTACCAGGTAGCTCAGTCGAGGAGGACTGGGGGCCATTCTGATATGATTGCTAGGATTTGTTCCCCTCGTGATCAGATATGAGTGCATGCCCTTCCATCATTGTGAGCAGGATGTGTTCCCGCCTGGATGGATGTAAGCGCTGAGCCTTATCACAGATGATAGTAGGTGTGTCCTATCATGCTGGTGACTATAAGTGTTGTGCCATTTCACAGATGATAGTAGGTGTGTCCTATCATGATGGTGACTGTAAGTGTATTGCCATTTGACATATGGTAGTAGGTGTGTCCTACCATGCTGGTGATTGTAAGTGCAGAGCCATTTCACAGATGGTAGTAGGTGTGTCCTACCATGTTGGTGATTGTAAGTGCAGAGCCATTTCACAGATGGTAGTAGGTGTGTCCTACCATGATGGTGATTATAAGTGCTGAGCCTTTCCACAGATGGTATTAGGTGTGTCCTACCATGTTGGTGGATGTGAGTGCTGTGCCTTTCCACAGATGATAGTAGGTGTGTCCTATCATGCTGGTGGTTGTAAGTGCTGAGCCATTTCACAGATGATAGTAGGTGTGTCCTATCATGCTGGTGGTTGTAAGTGCTGAGCCATTTCACAGATGATAGTAGGTGTGTCCTATCATGCTGGTGAATGTGAGTACTGGGCCTTTCTGGTGGGATTGTAGTTTACTACATGATCAGATGTGAGTGCTGGGTGTGCCTTTCTGATGAGCAGGTCAGATGTAAGTGCTGGGCGAAGACCTACATGAGGGTAGGCCTACAACCAGCATGAAAAAGGGTTGGCTCTGTATAACTTCATATGATGAGAAGAATCATGAGATAGCACCAGTGTTGATCCAAATCGAGTGATGATCCAGATCCAGTAATGATGATCCAGCAGTAATGATCCAGATCGAGTGATGATCTAGATCTAGTCCAGTGATGATGATCCAGATCGAGAGATGATCCAGATCTAGTGATGATGTTCGATGATGATCCAGATCGAGAGATGATCCAGATCCGATGATGACTTGAAGAAGAAGATGACTTGAAGACGAGATGATCCAGTTGATACAGAGAAGAAGACCAGTGCTAAAAATTGTGTCGAAAGAATACCTTCCTAGTTAAGAGGGAGTGTTGATGTATATGTAACTTCAGAATGTATTCTTCTATGTATCTTATATATTGTAACCCGATGTTTATTTCGGGATGTCTCTATTATGTAATTGAGTCATGTGGTCATGCACCGATGTTCCGATCAGGAGGATTAATAATGTAATCAAGTCATATCAAGTCATTAGGTAAGTCCCCACATTTTCGGGGCAGTTGAGTTATTATACACTAATTAAGGTGTAGGCTCGAGTAGTAATTATTAGGTTGAACCTATGTGTGAAAAGGAAATTCAAGTGAACGGATGAATATAAATAGAGAGTGAGAGTCTCTCTATTTATCACTTGTGAAATACATCACTTGCTCTCCCAAGTGTGGCACACTACTGGAGAAGGAAATTTTGGGACTAGACAGAAGACAGAAGACTACTGTTGTTTTGGGAGATCTCTTACTGTTTTGGTGTTGATTCTATCTTAGAGGAAGTTGTGGGGTTTTCTCCTTTATGGTTTCCCTAATGAAAAATATTTGTGTCTCTTGTCTCTTGTGATGTGCTTGTGTTTTATTGCTGTGCTTGTTATTCTCTTAGTGAAAATATCCTAAGATCATAATGTTAGCTTAAATGTGATGAAAAATTAACATACCTATGGGACCTAGACAATCTCATGTCCCTTGTTATTTCTAGGATACGTTGGAGACAATGCTCAGGAGCTCCCAGTGTTGTGCTTCCATGTATATCCAATACTTGATGTTATAATTGTACCACATAGATTCTAGATTCATACATTGAGTCCCTTCGGTTATGTACACTTCTAGATCCAACAAAGCATTAGTTGTGATGATATTTCCTTCCATGATAATGCCATTGTTTCTATGTATCAGTTCTTCAAATGAGCATTATATTCAGCCTCCCATTGAGGTCACCATTGTGTATCATCATTTGTATATGTATTGATCGAATCCCATGTTTTGAGCCTTGATCCCATTATTTATTCTTTTTACATTGTTACGAGCATGGGTATGCCTGCCTCTTCCATATACATGTGACACATTATATGTATCTCATCCATTTTTTAGAACCAATAAAAAACCAAAAGCGACCATAGTTCAAATGAGGAAACTCCACTTCTCTACAGGTCTCTCCAGTCTCTCCACTATTGTCACCATTATTCCCATGGCCATATGATGTCTATCGACCATACAATGAGCTCTTGCCCTCACACATCAAGGGGAAATTTGTTAACACTAAAAAGTGTTCACCTAGCTCTCCATGGTCTAAACCATATAAATACATCATATTCCCACCATATTTACCTTACTTTTGGCCTTCACAATTATATTTCCAAAAAATATAGTCTAAAACACCATTATTCCTTCCCATAAATGAAGGGATAGTGAGCATTCATTATGGTTTATCCCCGCTTTCTCCGAAAAAGGGTCAAAATACCATAGATAAATACCATGAGCAATAAAATACCATGGGTTAAAAAACCCTAAGACCATACTATAAATACAGTGTGAAGGGCTCTCCCAAAAGACCCTTTCATTCACTTGTGGTTACGTTTTTCCATTTTGCTCTCAAACATGCTACATACTTTCCTACGATTATTCCCATTTCCATGCCATTTTCAATGGTGTACATTGAGATCTCTCTGTACCCACTTTGGATCCATCCCCCGTTTGACAAATGTCCATGGAGAAGATTGGAGAACCAACTTGTGGAGCTGCAGAACCACTTTCGAGGATGGCTATGGCGGCCCATCTTGCAAGAAAAAGGGATTTTGCTTTTATTTTATGCAGTAGTTAGTTTATATATGAAGAAATCCCTAAAAAATATTTGTTATCGTTGTTGCTCTTTCTGTTTAGCTTTTTGTAATTCCATTGAGCTCTTCATTATGCTCTAGATGAGCTAAGGTTGGTGCATCTGCATATAGCTGGGGAGAAATCCCCACTACACAACCAGTGTGCATGGCAAGCATAGCTAAGCCTGAAATTATAACAATACTGGAAACTCACGAGGCCCAAGAAGTGGTATTGAAAGAACCCCCGTATGCACAACAATATTGATATATGATCAAACTAGGTATTCGAGGGTTATCTCCGCAACCAAGCTCTCACACGGCCTCGTGCTTAACTTTTGTGTTAGAGGAGATTTCTAGTTTACCCTTTGTGGACTTGAATTTATCTAAAGATTGGCCACTATGTCTAAATTCAAAATGCTCTTGGATAGTTAAAATTTCCTAATCCAAGCACCTAGCCTAAGCTAGTTGATGATCAAACCTATAAAAATAAACATTACTAATAAATTTTATATTAAGCGTTCTTTTTAAGGCTCTATTACTTAGGGGTGGCAGATTTGGAACTCAATGATGTTTTTTTACTCAACATTTGAAAGAGAATATGGTATAAAATTTTCAAAGCAAATGCTACCAATAATGCTCTTTTTCCTTTTTTTGTTTATGAAATATATGAAATATTGAAAAAACTTGAAAAGCACAAGACTTTTTGTACTTTTCTTTTTTTTGAAAATAAATGGAAAAACAAATATGCAATGAACCTAGGATAGGGTTAACAATGCAACTATGACTACCATGCTTGTTTTTCTTTTCAAAAAATGAAAATTTGATGCAAATGAATGCAACTAAATAAGTTAATCTAATTGAACATGTATATATGCAAGTGATAACAGTTAGATCTTTACAATAACAATCTTTAACAAACAATGGAAAGATGAATCAAACCCTAACATGGAAATAACCATTGACTTGGAAAGACAAATAGATAAAAACTTGGAAAAAGTGACAAACCTAGACCACTACAACAACAATAAGAGGCAGATAAGTTCCCTAGAAGGTCTGACACACACCAGTAACTAACAGAGACATAAGCACTCGAACCAAATAGGCCAAGAAGGAAATACCTAACACACTTACATAAAAGGATTAAAACTTAACTCAACCAAAAAACACTTGAATGACAAGTAGAAGTGATATGCATTCACTAACATAAAAGCATAATGCCAAAGAAGAAACCCTATAGGTACCCATGGAGTCAAAATGAGAAAAATAGGAGAAACCCTAGCAGTCTGACCTAACCCTACAGGAAACCATGACTATTACTTAAACAGGTCGCAAAAGAACCGTGAATGTATATACAGTCAACCCGTGATTACAAACAACCAACCGTGACTGTATATATAGGAAACCCACGATTACAACCAAATTTTTTCAAAAGAAAAAGTATTCACCGAGGGATCCTAAGCACCCAAACCTACTGACTTAAATAAAAAGACAGAGAAGACACTTACAAAAACAAACAAAGCAAATTAGACAGGAAAACTCTATGGAACAGACCCAGAAAAAGCTAGACTCCCTAGCGGAGTTGCCATTTCTGCTGTTCAGGGTAAATATACCTTATGACATGAGGGTCTGGGTTCATGAACATATTGAATATTAAATTTGCATACATAAAACTATCTAGATATTTGAGGGAGAAATAGGGTAGAAAGCAATGCACCTTATTTATGAAGGATGGTCCTAGCTGTAAACCTTCACTCCAAATGTTCCAGAATATTTAAGATGATCAACACTTGCAAAAGAGATTGACATCTAGGACATATATATTAATTGTTATATAAATATGAAATTAAATACTACAGATTGCATATAAGAAATATGACAACATATTTCATACATCATAACAAGTAAGAACATCAATACACAATGTGGAAGAACATCACTCTTTATTCATAAGCAAGGATTGATACAACCATTATCTGAGACAAGACATCCTCTACTGACCAAGAAATTGCATCGATTTCCCTGGAAACTAAATGTGCAAGAGCATTGTTCCTCACAACCATAGGCTCTCTGTCCAACACATACTATTTATGTTGAGAGGCCACCCCTGATATGGGCAATGAATCCACTAGAGAGGAGTAATGGGAATTTTTCATAATGGCTTCTTATTAAAAAGAGTTTCCTAAAAACTACTACAAAGAGCTCAATTATTTAAAATGATAAACATAGAAATCAACATGCAACCATAAGGTTTGGATCTTGAACGCTGTACAAAGAATTCTACAAACCTTCTTACTAAAAACGTTAAACATAACAAAGAGAAAATAAAACACAACTAGTTCAATCCTCTTAGGTCACATCTCTATAAAGAGATTGTCTTCCCTTTCCAATTGAATATATATATATATA